>CAUYQV010063690.1:0-20831 GCA_963574575.1 Galagoides demidoff
CCTGTGGTCCCAGCTACTTGGGAGGCAGAGGCAGGAGACTTGCTTGAGCCCAGGAGTTGGAGGTTGCTATGAGCTATGATGCCATGGCACTCTACCCAGGGGGATAGCTTGAGGCTCCATCTCAAAAAAAAAAAAAAAAAAAAAAAAAAAGAAGAGAAAAGGAAATAAAGACTTTCTCATACAAGAAAAAATTGAGGGAATTTTGTTGCCTGCTTTGTTAGAAATGCTAAAAGAAATTCTTAGAGAAAAGGAAAATGATAAATGTCAGAATGAGATCTATTAACATGTAAAGAAAAGAAGTGACTCAGGGAAGGCATAAGTGGAGATAAAATAAAAATTTTATTTTTCTTATTCTTAATTCATCTAATGGCTAACAGTTTGCTCAAATAATAAAAGCAAAAATGCCTAAGTATATGTACATGTATTTTACTTTGTTCATGTATAAGCAAAATGAATAACAGCAATGATACAAAGAATGGGAGGGAAGAATTAGGATTATTTTGTTATTATAAGGTACCACACAACCAGTCAAGCTGTAAGGTTTTATTTCAAAGCAGACTTGAAAATGTAAATATACATAAGTTGCACGTGAATATTCCAAACTCTAGGGTAATCACTAAAAAAAGTAATAAAAGTGTATAATTAACATGCTAATAAAGGAGAGGAAGTCGAATTATATAAAATGCTCAATTAAAACCACAAAAGGAGGAATAAGTAGAAGAAAAAAATGGAAACAAAGAACAAGGGCAACAAATAGAAAACAGTAACACATATGGTGGATATTAATTCAACTATATAAATAACCACTTTAAGCATTAATGAACCAAATGCACTAATTAAAAGATAAGGGATTATCAGAGTTAATCAAGAAACAAGACCCAACTACACAACAATTAAAGCCAACTTTAAATATAAAGACACATACAAATTAAAAGTAAATGGATGATCTGAGTGTAGGGGCTCCTGTAATCCCAGAACTTTGGGAGTCTGAGGCAGGAGGAACACTTGAGGCCAGGAGTTTGAAACCAGACTGGGTAAACAGCAAGACTCTGTCTCTAAAAAATTTTTTTAAATTAGTCTGGTCTAGGGGTCTGCAACTACAGACTTAGCTACTCAGGAGGCTAAGGCAAGAGAAATCACTTGAGCCCAAAAATATGAGGCTACAATAAACAATTACAGTGAACTATGATCATAGTACTGCACTCCAGCCTGGGTGACAGAGCAAGACTCTGTCTCTAAAAATAATTGTTTGTTGTTGTTGTTTTTTTTAATTTTAGAAAAAAAGTAAATAGATGGAGAAATAGACACTATTCCAACCACAATTAAAGGAAAGCAGAATAGTTATATTAATTTCAGATAGAACAGACTTCAGACTGACAAAGGAAAGTTATCACAAATAAAGAGGGGCATCACATAATGATAAAGAAGTCAGTTCTCCAAAAGGATGTGCCAGTCGTAAATATGTATGCACCTAACAACAAAGCATCAAAACACCCAAGGGAAAAACTTACATAACAGCAAGCAGAAATGAATGAATCTACTGTTCTAGTTGGAGACTTCAACAGCCTTCTATCAGAAATAGACAAATCTACCAGGCAGAAAATCAATAAGGGCATAGTTGGCCTCAAAAACACCATCAATTATCTGGCTATAATGGACATCTATAAGCCATTGCATCCAACAGCAGCAAAATACACATTTTTCCAAGCCTACGTGGAACTTCAGCAAGAGAGACCACATTCTGAGCCATAGAACATACCTTAACAGATTTAAAAGGATAGAAATCATGTGGTGTCTGCTCTCAGACCACAGTGGAATTAAACTAGAAATCAATAACAGAAAGATAGCTGAAAAATAACAAAATCCTTGGAGATTAAACAACATACTTCTAAATAACACATGGGTCAAAGAAGAAATCACAGAGAAAATAAAAAATATGTTGAACCAAATGAAAATAAAAGTAGAGCTTATCAAACTTGGGGGGATGCAGCAAAAGCAGTACTTAAAGGGAAAGTTTTAGCATGGAATGCATGTATTAGAAAAGTAGAAAAATCTAAAGTCACCCACACAAGCTGCTATCTTAGGAATTTTCCTAAGGAAAAGGAAGAGCAAATCAATTCCAAGGGAAGCAGAAGAAGAGAAATAATAAAAATTAGCGGAAAAATTAATAAAATAAAGAACAGAAAATTAATAGAGACAATCAACAAAACCAAAATCTGGTTCTTTGGAAAGATAATAAATTGAAAAGCCTCTCACCAAGCTAACTTTAAACACACACACACACACACACACACACACACACACGTAACTAATATCAGTTACTTATTAACATATTTAAGCCTCTAGCCAGGCTTAGAAAAATTTACAGAGGGCATATATTACTATAAATGATAGAAGGTCTATCACTACACATTCCATAGACATTGAATAGATAATAAAAGAATACTATGAATAACTATGCCCACAAAACCTAGATGAAATGAACCAATTCCTTAAAAGATAAAGTCTTCCAAAACTCACAAAGAAGAACTAGACAATCTGAATAGATCTATATATATTACAGAAATTAAATCAATAATTTATAACCTAGAAAGGCAAAAGGCTTATTAAAATTAAGTAACTAATAACTTTCCAAAACAGAAAGCACTAAGCCCAGAATAGGTTGGTTGATGCATTCTACCAAACATTTGAGGAAGAAATCATATCAATTCTCTATAATCTCTTTCAGGAGATAAAAGCAGAGGCAATATTTCTAAACTCATTCTATGAGGACAGTTTTACCTCGTACCCAAACCAGATACAGATGTTACAAAAAATGTATCGTAACTACAGAACAGTATCTTTTATGAATATAGATGTAAAATCCTCAACAAAAGTTTAGCAAATCAAGTTACAATGTATAAAAAGAATTATGCACACGAAGAAATGGAATTTATCCCTGGTATGCAATTGTAGATTAACTTTCAAAAATCAATTAATGTAAGTTAATTGATGTAACGTAAGTCAATATAAACGTAATCTGGCCAGACGCAGTGACTCACACCCATGATCCTACCACTCTGGAGACAGAGGCAAGAAGACTGCTTGAGATCACAAGTTCAAGACCAGCCCCATTAAGAGCAAGAGCCCATCTCTTTAAAAAATAGAAAAATTAGCTGGGCATCATGGTGTACAAGTGTAGTCTCAGCTACTTGGGAGGCTGAGGAAAAAAGATTGCTTGAGCCCACGAGGTTGCAGTGAGCTACAAAGATGCCAATGCATGCTATGCAGAACAACAGAGCAAGACTCTGACTCTAACAATAAGAATAATAATTATTATTGTTCAATCCACAAACAGCATTAATAGGAGAAAAAAGAAAAAATGTGTGATTATATCAATAGATGCAGAAAAGACATTTGATGAATTCTGACACCCATGAATGATTAAAATGCTCAGTGAACTAAGAGTAGAGAACCTCCTCAACTTGATACAGAGTTATCTACCAAAAAACCGTACAACTCTCATTAACAGTGAGAAAGTCAATGCTTTTCCAGTAAGATCAGGAATAAGGCAAGGATGTCCCCTTTCATCACTGCTTTTTAACATTGTATAGTAAGTCCTTGAAATTGCACTAAGACAAAAAAAAAAGAAAAAGAAAAAGAAAGAAAGAAAAGAAAGAAAGAAAGAAAAATGTATATCTATTGGGAAGAAAGAAATGAAAATTCTTTATTCACCGGTATCATGATTTCTCTATGTGCAAATCCAAAAGAATCAATAACAAAAAAAAATTCCTGGGACTAATAAGCAATTATAACAAGGTTATAGGATACAACTTAAATACATAAAAGTTGATTATTTTCTCACACACTAGCATTGTAGCAGCAAAAACTGAAATTAAACCAGTAGGGAGGGGTGGCTCATACCTGTAATCCTAGCACTCTGGGAGGCCAAGGTGAGGTGAGATAATCTCTTGAGCTAAGGAGTTGGGGACCAGAAAATTAACTGAGTGCGGTGGTATGCGCCTATTGTCCCTAGCTACTCAGGAGAGTGAGGCAAGAGGATCGCTTGAGCCCAGGAGTTTGAGGTTGCTGTGAGATAGGCTGACACCATGGCACTCTAGCCTGGACAGCAGAAGTGTTATTCTGTGTTGAAAAAATGTGACAAAACAAAACAAAAACCAATACTATATATATAGTATTACATTAGCACCCAAAAATGAATTATTTAGGCATAAATCTAAAAGTATGTACAAAATATAATTGAGGAAAACTACAAAATTTTGATGAAAGAAATCAAAGGAGAACTGAATAAATGCAAGGATATCCTATGTTCATAGATCAGAAGATTCAGTAATATTAAGATGTCAGTTCTTTGCAACTGGATCTATAGATTCAATGCAATCCCTCTTAAAATTCTAGCAACTTATTTTGTGGATATAAACAAACTTATTCTACAATTTATATGGAGAGGCAAAAGACCTAGAATAGCCAACTAAATATTAAATGAGAACAAAGCTATAAGACTGACACTACCTGACTTTAATAATTACTCTAAAGGTACAGTAATCAAGACAGTGTGGCATTGGCTAAATAATAGACATAATACATCAATGAAAAGAAGAGAAAGAGCAGAAGTAGGCGCACATAAATATAGTCAACTAATCTTTGAAAAAGGAGCAAAATTAAAGCAATGGAGAAAAGAGTCTTTCAACAAATAGTACTGGAACAAATGGATATCTACCTGCAAAGAAAATGAATCTGGACACAGACCTTACATCCTTCAGAAGAATTAACTCCATATAAATCACAGATCTAAAGGTAAAGTGCAAAACTAGAAGAAGAAATAAAAGCTAACACAGGAAAAAAAAATCTAAATCTGCTTGTGTTTGGTGATGACATTTTAGATGCCACATCAAAAGCAGGATCTATGAAAGAAAGAACTGATAAGCAAAATTTTATTAAAATTTAAAATCTCTGTGCTGCAGAGGGTGTGTGGAAAATCTCTATACCTTCATCTCAATTTTGCTGTGAACCTTAAACTGCTCTTAAAAAGAAAATCTATTAAAATAATTTTAACGAGGCAACTATCACTCCTGATTCCTCATATATCATAATAGACATAATGCATGCATACAGGTATATGCTATTGTTTACAAATAGGAGCAGAGTGTTTTGCACCTTTTTTTTCACTTGGTAAAATGTTTTAGAGATCATTTCCCATTAGTCTGTATATCTTTTTAACATCTGCATTGCATCTATTTATATGAATGTACCTTGATTTAATCTGTCCACTCCCCCATTTATGTATATAGAGGTTATTTTTAGTCTTTTGTTAGAATAAACAACATTTAAATTAGCATCTATTTTTGCATAGTATATAATTATATATATAGGAGAAATTCTTAGAAGGGAAGTGTACATTTCCACCAATTTACGCACACCAGTGATGGATGAGTCAGGCTTACTATTTTTAAGACATTATTCAGAATACGTATCCTCAAATAGCTATAAAAACATTTAAGTCATTAATATAAAGAGATAAATGTTAAATGAACCCTGCCCTTGTATAAAAACACATCTCTATTATTACTTTATCCCTTTTACTGGTGAGTTTAACTAGTTGATATTATCACATAATGATTTGTTCACAATTTCTTAAGCCCTAAAACCGCATTTTTAGGGTTTATAGGTACTTTATATTTCAAATAGGAGTGTAAATGGCTGTTTAAAATAACAGAAAAAAATACTATCAGCAAAGAAAAAAAGAGTAGTTTGAAAAATGGTGCTTTCTAAATTTTCCCCTATTGAGTTCAAGACACCTCTCATTCACATTACCTTACTGTGTTTTAAAATGTTTTATAGGTCCTTTGTGAAATACTGAAGGTTACTGAATGTACGACATATTTTTGCAAACCAAATGTTTCTTTAAAATTCAACAAATTTTCAATGAGGTTTAATTAGGCAGAGAAGTGGTTCAGAACTCATTTTAAAACGCGCATGATAATTAGGGAACATCAAAGAGTATTGTTACACTCTAAACCGTAAACAACTGACTGTTAATGATTTAACAAATTCCAAACATTATCCCACAGTGCAGAGACTGAAGCTTATTTTGTTAAGGCAAGTATAGATTAAGCTAATGATTTACTCAATACCTTGTCTCAAAAACTAATTTTACCAAAGACTGCATCTATCACTATAGGGGTCAAAGTTCATGGAATTTAGCAGCTCAGAGAAACCTTAAGTATCTTCCCTTTCACCAGAGGAAAATGATTTGGCCAGCATCATATTTGGTTAGCAACAGACTCAACTAAGACAGTTTTCCTGACTATTTAGATTACGTTCTACTACATTTTGCCCTATCTCTATTAATATATGTAAAAGCACTCACAACACTAGCTAATGAGTTTATCATGGCATATTTTTAAATTGACAGTTTAAAAATATTTTATGCTTCTCAGCATAAAAGTTTATATACATAAGGGATACACCAGAGAATGAGGGGGAAAAGATACACCCGGAGTCCATATTCTAGTGGGAAAACCATATCCCACAATTAGAAAATACTTTAGGGCAAAATGGGAAATCCTACAAAAGCTGAGTTGCCTTTTCCCCCGGACTTGCTGAGAGTGGTGGCATGGCTGTCAATATATGTCATCCCTGCCCTAAGATCTATCACATCTGTCAACCTAAAGAAAAAAATATGGAGGCAAAATTAAGCTAAGCAAAAAGACTATTTGGGCCTAGTTTGATGACTGCAACCCAGGGGCACAGATTCAGGATGCCCTGACCATGTGCTCTAATTAGCATCAGTTCCAAGTGGAGTTTTAGAGGAAGAGACAGTTTCTAAGTTGTTTGTCAACAATTTATATTAAAACAACAGAAGCTATTTCCTGGCTAGCTATAGTTTCTTTATATCACTTATTCCAAGCACATAAAGATAAAGGATGAGGTAGCTAGTCAGGAACAAAGCACCGTTAGTCCCCAGGCATGGATGTGGGCACTGAAGTCCTATACTCATGATACAGAGTCCTCTACCCCTGCTCAGAGCTGAACCAGGGACCCCCATTTTCTAAGCTTAAAGAAGCTCAACCACATTCTCTGGGCCTAAGCAGTGTCCCACCTCAGCTGCCACTCCCAGAGCAGAGTGCACACCTTAAACAAAACAAAATCCCAGGCCTAGACAAGGGCAGTTTGAAAATTAACTTCTGCCCTCTGGCCCCAGGTACCAAAATGGTCATGATAGTCCATCTCCTCAAACACCCTGCCTGCAGGGTAGGAAAAGCTGTATATCAATACCCAAACAGAAGGTCCACACTCAGGAACCCCCCTTCTGTGTGCCAAAGGCTCTTCTTTTCCCCTACTTTTCTATCAATAAAACAAAAAACAAAAAACTATCCTTTCGCTTCCTCTTGGTCATCCATGGATTCATTCTTCAAGTCTCCAGGACCAAAGACTCAGCTGAGAGAGGGAGATTCTGGCTACACTAAGGTCTCTCTGGGCCTGATAAATTTTTGCATACTTCACATAGCTCAGACTGTTCTATTTTTCTTTGCTCACATTTTTAATACAATTTTATTTTTTACATCTGTTCTGTTACTTATAGGTGTTACTGTGTCTGATCCTCACAGCAACTGTGAGGCAGATATTGTCTCCATTTTCCAACTGAGCAAAGTGTAGAGGCTGAGAGAAATTTCTCTTCATCCTCTGAGGGTTCACTGAGAAATGAAACTTCCACTCATAAAAGGCAGATTAACTGCAGAAAAGGCTCACAAATTTATTTAAATTGCACATGGGGAGAATCACAAGAGTGATTGGCTACCCACCCCCAGTGGGGTTCAGAAGCTTATAGACCATCCTGGCAAAACAGGTTATGGGAAGAGGAAGAGGAATTCTATTGAAAGGTAAGGAAGAATTACTAGGAAGAATGAATGGATGGCAGAACAGAAATTAGCTTGTAAATAGTTGTCTTTGACAAGGAAAGAATCTGTTCTGGTGTGGTTACCTTTCTGGTCTTTCAGGAGGCAATTACTCTTTTTGGTGGGTCTGAATCTTAGAAAGATAAAGGAACTTAACCCTCATCCTGTTCTTTGGGAGAGGAGGTGGTAGAGATGGGCTTTCAGAGAGACCTTGAGACTTCAGTTTAGCATGTCAATGCGCCCTATTTTGGAGTATCCATTCCCAGCCCTAACAAAACTATAGTTCAAAAAGCTCAGAAAGTTATAGAACTGGAACTAGAACCCCAGGCTTCTGGCCTTTATTCTAATGAGTTTGTTATAATATCAGTCAACCTGAATTTCCCAAATCCTAAATGTTTAGTTTTCTGGGAATCCTCAGGTCACTTTAGAAGGAAGATCCTTATGTGGAAGTTTGGGTAGCCTGAATACCCAAATTATAGCATGTTTTCTTGGAAAAGGAAAATAGTAGCGCCCAAAAATTCCATGGAAGTGCTTGCGGCTGTTAGTGAACTGTGAGGATGGCATTTTGCTAGAAGCATGAAACCACAGTCAGCTTTGAGTTCCTCCATTTGTTTGTTCCATTCCTTGTCATGGGGATAAGGAAACTTAAATATAAAATCTCACTGAAAGTAAATGGGTCTGGAAAGAAGTATACCAAAATGTTACCAGTCTCCGGGTGGTTGGATTACAAGTTGATTTTATTTTCATTTTCCACATTTCCTACAATAATTAGGTTACTTTTCTAATCAGAAATTATATAATTCGTCTCTAGCTGCATATAATTTCTAAACTGTTCAAAGAGGAAAGAAGTTAAAACTTTCTTAAGCTGAATACTTGAATAGACAGATATTTGGAACCTCCTCTTATAAATGAATATTCTTTTATTATTTAATTGTTTTCCTTAATTATTATTAGTATTATTAATTACAATACTAAGGTCTTAATTATTAATAATGATTAAGATCATGATTATTATTACACAGAGTTTCACTCTGTACCCCAGCCTGCAGTATAGTGACCTGATCATAGCCCACTGTAACTTCGAACTCCTCCACTCCTCCCTCAGCCTTTGAAGTAGCTAGGACTACAGGAGTGTGCCACTACATCCAGCCTGAATGTTCTTTTGAAAAAAAATCAATCTGTGAATAAACTAAAGAATTTATTCAAGCACAAGAATTTGAGCTTCCAGTGAGATATGATTGTGCCAATACAGTCCAGCTTACATGACAGAGTGAGACCATGTCTTTAAAAAAATTATTTTTAATTAAAAACATAATGATAAAACAGAGAATTGTTAATACCTAAGCAAGTAGAGTGGGGAGTTTGGACCAGGACAATAGGTTGTAAGAAGTAGACAACTTCAGGATATATTTTGAAAGTGGGCCCAACAGGATTTACTTAAGGATTGAATAAAATCATAAAGACAAAGAGCCCATGGTGACTCAAAAGTTTATGACTGAACAATTAAAAAAGTGGGAATGTCATTTTCTAAGATAAGGGAGACAATGGGAAAAGCAGATTTGAGGTATACAGAATCAGGATCTCATTTCTGGGACATGCAAAGTTTGACTTGCCTGTCCTCTGGCAAAGTACAAATGCTGATGTGACACTTGTTTGTACTGTAGGAGGTCCGAGGGAGTGGTCTGAGCTAGAGATCTAAAGGTGGGACTTGTGAGCATAGCTGACATGCAAATCCATATGACCAGATGGTAGCAAAAAGAGCAAGTGAGAACAGACAAAAGCAGAAATCCAGGGATGGAGCCCTGGGTCCCACCTACACGCAATCAGAGAAATGAGGATAACCAGCAGACTGAGTATGCTGGAAACCAAGAGGGAGGACATGATCAGTTGAGTATAAGTCAAATGCTGCTGAGAACTGATAGGTAGACAGTGGGGGATTTCAGCTGCCACAATTCTGTTGTTCAACTTGTTTACAGTTGTCTCCTCACAGAGGGTACAAGATGAGGTGTACCCTTAGATTGAGTTCATTCCCTGTGACACTGTTGACACAATAAATACATGATTTTATGGTATTCAAATGAGAGACTAGTGATATTTTTGAAATTTTTTAACATTAGTAAATGAACAGAGATCATGAACAGGGCATTCATTCTGATGATCTTAGGACTCTGTTCTGTGCCGGGCACCACCAGAGGAGCTGGAGATCGAGAGAGGTATAAATGCAGGCCTTGGCATCAGGCAGCCTCAATCCCATAACATACAGTAACAATGTAATATGGATTGTATTTCTGCCATTTCACCAAAAACTGCTTTGGAGCAATTACAAAAGCAAATTGAATACCAGTGTTCGGGAAGTCAGTGTTTAGAAGAGGGGCATTGTGGGCTTGAAGGTTAAGAGCAGTAACTTTGTACTCAGGAGACTTACTTGGGAATCCTGACTCTGTCACTACTATTTGCCCCAAGGTGACCTGGGTGGTTATTTAATGCCCCTAGACCTCACTTCCTCATCCTTAAAATGGGAATAATGTGATACATGCCACAAGGTTTTAATAATGCAATTAAAACAAGTATACCAGAAACTTTGATGCAATGCCTGGCACAAAATAATAGCTCAATAAATAATAACTTAGAGACTGAATCCTTAATCAATATGCAGAGGCACTTTTTATGAAACTAGATGGTTTCCCAACTTTCCCTCCCCAGGAACCACTGGAGCTGAGTTATCTTATTTTGAAGAGCCTGACTTCCCACATCTCCCCACTCCCAAATCCATAATTTCTGATTGGTGCTGAAATGACTTGCCAAGCCAGATTCTGTCAGCTAGGGTTTCCCTTTGCTTATTTTCCGCCGAAGGATGGATCCCAGCCAGGAAAAGGGTTTTAGAAGTTAGTTAGGAACCTCTCCAACTAAAGACATAAATGTGGTTTGGGGGGCACTATAAGAAGGCAGAAATATAAGGACAAAATGATTCTTTCTTTGTGGTCTGGATGGATCAGCTACATTTGTTAGGGTAATTATGTTTGCCTACGTTCTTTTTTTGTTTTTTAACACTATACACATCAGCATAAAATCCCTCCTTGTTCATTTTCTACTGGAACTTTGTCAATATGATTTTCACTGTTTTCTTTCTAACAGCTCACTTAAGCAGATTGGGAAGGCAGTAATTCTACATCCCAGAGGTTAAATGGTAAACTTACATATATATGCCAGATTTTCTCTTTATTGACACATAAAATTACTTTGTCTTATTTCTCTCCCATGTAACTTGACACACAAAAAAACTGGATCTCATGTTTTGAATCCTCACCAGCCACTGGGGGAAACTAAGACTAATTAAGTTTCCTGGTTCTTTGGGAGGTTAAATGGTGTGTTATTTCAGTGTGGAAGCAGATGTGTCTTCTCTCCTTTGTTTCCCAAACATAAAGAAACCAGGAAGCAGTCCCAGCTCTGATGCTGGAGCTGTGGATGGGAGTTATCATCTGTAATCTCCCCACATGCTGGAGACTGTCTGAGTGAGGGTCTCAGCAAATATGGCATCTCTCTTTCATTTATTATAGCTGCTATTCATGAATCTATAATAGGGTCATTTTCCTGGTGGAGAGGTGGGAAATTCTAGGAGAGTAGTCTATGGACTCTTGCTTGGAAGGATAAGCCCCTGGGAGAGTTCACATGATTTCTGACAGACAGTGGCTGGGTCTACTGTTAACCGCAGCACATCCTCCCTAGCAGCCCACAGAGACTACCCAGCCTGACTCTGCTTGTCTGCTATTATCCCCCATGGAAGCTTGGTAGGCACAGTAGGCCAGATAGAATTCCTAGGCTCTCAGAAGGCAACGAAGCCAACTTCAAACTTTTGCAAAAGAATTCAGGTTGTTTAACAGTGGGGATCTTCCAAATGAGGAGTATGAATAAGTTGTTAGCCTCTTCTTGTAGAAATACAAGCCATGATACACATTTTGCCAAATGTACCAATGTGTGAGAAGACTGGCATCTGTCCTACCTCTGTCTGCTATAATACATTTAGTTCAATTCCCTATCACTATTTATGAAATGCCTTCTTTGTATCTAACTCGGTGCCTCACTCTGTGGTAAATACAAAAATGAGTAATAAAGTCAGAAAAATAGGGTATTTTTCTGGAAGAGTCTGTTCTTTGTATCTACTTTAATTTCTTATTCTTAAATACTTCTCTCAACAACCTCAAAAAGGATATGCAGTTTAGATTAAAGGTCCAGCAGGAAGACTGCTTGAGCTCAGGAGTTTGAGACCAGCCTGAGCAGGAGACCTCATCTCTACAAAAAATGGAAAAATTATCCAGGTGTGGTGGTGCATGCCTGTAGTCCTAGCTGCTCAGCCACTCAGGAGGTTAAGGCAGGATGATCCCTTGAACCCAGGAGTTTGAGGTTGCAGTGAGCTGCAATGACATCATCACACTTTAGTGGGGCGGGGGGGGTCACAGAGGAGACTCTGTCTCAAAAAAAAGAAAAAAGAAAGAAAGATAGAAAAAAGGAATGACTAAAACAGCCCAATAATTTAAGAAAATGAAACACAATAGGCATTTTCCCCTTGTATCAAAAGCATACAAGATGAATATCATCAAGTATCGACAACCCTATGGGGAAATGTGTACTGATGAGAACTGTTTGTAAGAGAGACTACATTGGCAAATTAACTTCAAAAGATGATTTGGTGGTTTCTACCAACAATTTAAATAAACATGTCTTTAGTCCACAGTTCCACATCGCAGAATTAATTCTATGATATACGTACCCAGGACCATAAAGATAAAAAGATGGTCACTGCAGTTTAGTTGTTTTTAAAAATGAGCTTTATTGAAGTTTAATGTTTGGACCATAAAATTAAGTCCCTTTGCTCCAGTGTAGTGGCTCATGCCTATAATCCCAGCACTGTAAGAGGCCAAGTCTGAGGATTGTTTGAGGAGGGCAGGAGTTGGAGATCAGGCTGAGCAATGCAGCAAGCAAAGCCCTGTCTCTACAGAAAATAAAGACAATTAGCCGGTGTGGTGGCATAGCTATAGTCCCAGCTACTGGGGATTCTGAGATGGGAGGATCACTTGAGCCCAGGAGTTTGACATCACAGTGAGCTATGATTGTATCACTGCACGTCAGCCTGGGTGACAAAGTGAAAACTTATCTCCAAAACCAATTAGCTTATTTTAAGTATATAAGTCAATGATTTTTAGTAAGTTGACAGTATTACAGAATCCAATTGTAGAACATTTTCATCACCCCCTAAAAGATCCTTCACACTGATTTGCTCCTTGTTGTCACCCGTACCCCTGAACAACTATTAATTTACATTTGTTTCTATAGATTTGCCTTTCCCAGACATTTCAAGTAACATGTTTTAGATTTAATTGGGGTATGCCCAGTACTCAACACTGAAAATCTTTCACTGATGCTGTAGTACCAGACATGAACATAATTTTAAAGCCATGCTTAAGTTTAAACACACCAATAATACAGCTTCAGTAAGGGGGAGAGAGAAAGATATTAAATGGCATGTAAGAGAAATTGGCATTAATACATTTACATGTGTTTTGTCTTTCTACAGAAATGGATAGCAAAATCAGTTGAACTTTGTCATAGAGTAATTCTGAGTTGCTGTTAAACTTTTCCCCATCCATAGGCTGATACAATGTTGATCCGTGCATTTTCAAGGCAGGAGGCCTGGGTACTTTGACAGAATTCTATTACGGCGACAGTATGCCTATTATGTCAAATATCTAATGCACACCTAATGATTGTATTATACACAGAAAGCTGTTATGCACTGATTACCAACTGCTGTTTATAATCTTTTGAATACATTTTTCTAATGCTGAAGAAAATGATGAAAAAAGTCACAAAAGGGAGAAATGGAAAAGAAAGTGATCCATAAACAATGGGGCTTCATATAGCTCCATGTGGCTACATCAAGCCTCACGGTGTCTAAGAATCACTGACAAATTCTAGGAGCATAATAAATTTTCTAGGCTTAATAGCATTAAAGCAAATAGTAGCCTCCAATTTAATATGTACAAAGGTGCCAGGAGTGTGGTAACACCCCATACCATGAATCCTGTGCTGCTTAGGCGGACAGCAACTGCTGAGCTCACTCTACCCTAACCATAAGTTGTCATCCTACTCAATCAGTGATCAATTTTCCCATGGGGAAATGGCTGGTTTAAATGTTTAGGGCTACTTTCTTTCCTTCTTTTTTTTTGAGACAGAGTCTCACTATGTTGCCCCTTGATACAGTGCCATGGTGTCATAGCTCACAGCAACTTTAAACTCCTGGGCTTAAGCAATTCTCTAGCTTCAGCCTCCCAAATAGTTGGGACTACAGGGACCCCCCACAGTGCCCAGCTATTTTTAGAAACAAGATCTTGCTCCTGCTCAGGCTGGTTACAAACCTGTGAGCTCAGGCAATACACCCAGCTTGGCTTCCCAAGTGCTGGGATTACAGGCTTAAGCCACGATGCTCCACTAAAAAAAACTTTTAAAAAGTACAAAAAGAAATGAGCCATAGAAAGATAAGCACAAATGTTAGAATTAAACTTCTTGATATCTGATTGTCCTGTTTTTTTTAAATTGCCCTGTTTTATTTAACTTTTTCTGAGGTCGTAAGGTTCAATAAAATAAGAATAGCTAATTCTGGCTATTTATGATTCTAAAGAGAGGAAGAAATGAGCTGCTTTAAATTCTAAATTACAAATTAATCTCTTCCTTCATTTCTTCAACAAATAATTATTGACCCCTTTCTGTGTGCCAGTTACTGTTCTGAGTGTTCGTGAATAAGAAGAAAAGGCACTCCTAGAACTTAGTGGAAGAAATGTAATAAACAAAGAAAGCTTTAAACAAACAAGAGAATTTCTAGTAGCTATATGTCCCATACAAAAAAGTAAAATAGAGTGAAATAGAGTGACATGGATTGGGAGTAAAAGCGGGAAGCATACTGCTTTTGAGAGGGGAATCAGGAAATATCAAGACCAGAATGATAAGAAAGAAATACTAGAACTTAAACCAGGAGGAGAATACTTCTGATAAAGGATATACTTATAAAAAAGATCTTGTGGGCTCAGCACCTGTGGCTCATGCGGCTAAGGCGCCAGCCACCTACACCTGAGCTGGCGGGTTCGAATCCAGCCTGGGCCCACCAAACAACAATGCTGGCTGCAACCAAAAAATAGCTGAGCATTGTGGTGGGTACCTGTAGTCACAGCTACTTGGGAGGCAGAAGCAAGAGACTCGCTTGAGCCCAGGAGTTGGAGGTTGCTGTGAGCTGTGATGTCACAGCACTCTACCTAGGGTGACAGCTTAAGGCTCTGTCTCAAAAAAAAAAAAAGATCTTGTGGTGGGAAACACATTTGTATTTTCAGGAAACAGAAAGAAGGCTCTTGTCTTAGAACCTAGTGACAAAGGTAGGAGCCCCAGGAGATATCAATGGAGAATTGATGTGCTGTATTAAGGCGAGGGCATGGGGAAGCCATAGAAGGTTCTAAGCAGTGAAATGACATGATACCATTTATAATTTTAAAGGGAACTCTGGCATGGAGGATGGATTAAGAGTTAAAAATGGAAACACAAATACCAGTTAGCGTGGAGGTCAGATATGAGTCTAATACTGTAGTCTAGGTGAGAGAGGATGGTAGTTTAGAACAGGGAGGGGGTGATGCTAATGGAAGGACATAGAAGAATTAATAGCAACTGAGAATAATCCATCCAGGATATTCTGAAGAACCCTAAAAGATCATTTTTTAAATGTATGACCTGAATTGTGTCTGATACTTTATAGCTTTTTCACTGCATATCAGTTGGTTAATCTTTGAAAGTAAGCATACACTTTCACAGGAAGAAAATAGTATATCTCCAAGGCTATGTGATCTCCTTGCTATGTGATGTAACAGTTAAACCCAAACCAGTGACAGTTATAAAAGTGGTATATTCTGTAACTCCTTAAAAATAGCTGATGAATAAAAAGAACACACCCAATAATCTCTCCTTCAAAGACTTAAATGTTATATCATTCATTCAAGTGTGATGAAAGGAAATTGAGTTTTACATAGATTTTGATGTGTCCAGTTTTACAGTAGGTGCTGAAAATGTAAAATTAAATAAGCAACTGACTTTGCTTAGAGGGCCTATAATTTTTGCAGATAATATTATCTAATGATATAATGATGATGATGATGATGACTCAAAGAAGCTCATTAGGGTTTAGTCCCAATTTCCTTCTTGACTCCAGGTAAATCTCACAATGCTTAGTATTACATTCTATTCTCAGAACTGTCATAAGGCAATTCATTCATTCTCAAATAAGTTTAGGAAATGTGGAATAAAACAATAAGTGTCAATCTATAACATATTAAGCATTAAATCTCACAATGTTTAGTATAACAGTTCTATTCTCAGAACTGTTATAGGGCAATTCATTCATTCTCAAATAAGTTTAGGAAATGTGGAATAAAACAATAAGTGTCAATCTGTAACATATTAATCCCTCTGTGCAAAAGGGATATAGCACAAATGCATATTTTGTACTGTAACTTTTTCTGAAGGCACCCCTTTAAACATTTATCCAAACAATGTCCTAAAGGACCCAGTTTGGGAAATAGTACTTGACATAATCTCTTTACTTACCCTCTGCTCTGTCTCTCATGTCTTTGGGACACAATCCAAGCCCCTTCACTACTTGATGCGTTGTATCAGAGCTTCTCTCTCTATTTTTAAGGCAATAGAAGATTCATTCTCTTTTCTCTTGCACAAATCACTTTTCTGTGAGAGCCTTGCTTCCTACTAACGAGTTTCTGACCTTCACAAGTTTAATGTGACCTGCTTGCTGGATCTGCCAATTCTCATTATATTATTGGGCTTCAATAGACTCTCTTTTAGAAGCATATGCTACATCTATCTCTTAAGAATTACTCTGACCAAGGAAATTACCCATATTTTTCTCCACACTGACTCATGAGGACCATAACCTTTCAGATAAGGAAAAAATGGTCTAAGTCACCACTCTCCAAACTTGTGTGTGCTTCTGAGTCATCTGAAGAATTTTACAATAACATAACTTCCCTGGCCTTACCCTAGGCCTAACTGAATCAAAAAGATAGTACAAAGAGATTCTAATGTAACTAGATCTTATATATTCTAATTCCATTTTATTTTTCCTGCTGTAAATTAAGGAATAGAGCTAAGTATATAATGAAATAACTTACATTTGTTTATTGTTTCATTGATTTAAAAATGTTTCTCCCAAACTTCTGATATACAGGCAGGGAAAATATCATAATTTCCATTTAATAAATGAGATCCATGAAACATCAAGGAGCTCCTAACCAGTAGTAACCAAGGTCAAGGTCCCTGACTTCAGTCTTCACAATCTCCAGTGAAGACGGAGAAGCAGGAACAATAAGGAATGAAAGGTGTTATGATGAGGTAACGGAAAAAGCACAGGGTGTGGTAAGGACACTGTAGCAAGGGAAGCCAACCCACTGTGGGGATGCTCAGACAAGTCTTCTGACTCAGAGAATGAGTAGAAATTAAAAATTAGAGGGCAGCGTCTGTGGTTCAAGGAGTAGGGTGCAAGCCCTATATACTGGGGTTGGCAGGTTCGAGCCCAGCCAAAAACTGCAAAGAAAAAAAAAATTAAAAATTAGAGAGGAATGTTCTCCACAGTTTGGAATGATCACAGTTTGAGAAGGGCCAAGCCAAGAGAGTGAGAAAAAAGTTTTAGAAGTGCAAATTAGTTCAGGCTGACTAAAGCAGAGGTTTTGGAGGAAAAATTGGCAAAAGATGAGGCTGAAAAGGTAGACAAGAGCCTGTAAGCAATGTTAAGGTCTCGGGGATTTTCTAAGGACAATGGTGACCCACTGAAAGACTGAGCAGAAGAGTGGCCTGATGAGGTTTGCATTTTCCAAGGGTCACTGTGGGTTTAGGGTGGAGAACGGTATGGAGGGGAGATGGAGGTGAGGGGACAGGGAAGAGACTGTGTCAGAATTTTCTTCAGGAGAGGTGGTGATGCTTGCACCTCCACAGCAATGGGAGTGGAGGGAAGAGACAGATGGTAGAGTCAATGGTATTTGAGTAACTAGGTGACCCATGGCACCATTCACTGAGATAGAGATCAGTATGGGAGGAACTGGTTGGGATGGTGTCCAATTTGGACATATGTATTAAAGTGTAAGTGTCCAGAAGGCAAATATATAAAAAAGTATTATGGGTCAGAAGCTCAGGAAGACAGATTAGAAAAGAAGAAAAGATTTGAGAGTCAGACAATAAAATTGTGGGAGATGAGATGAGAACATGAGGACACTGGTACCCAAATAAGTTAAAAATAACAGAGGTTCTATTATTTGAGCTGGAGATAATAACCCACGTCTTCTGACTCCTACGATAGTTGTCTTGCCTAAGAACCAGAAGAATCCCAGCATGAGAGTTGAGGGCTCTGACCCACAGAGTGGAAAGAGAGCAGTTCAAATGCCAGCTTGGCCACATACCACATATAAACCAAGTAATATTAGGCAAGTGTCCTTATGTCTTACTCTCATAAGCTAAAGCAAAAAGATAATAATAATATCAGTCTCAAGGGTGTTGTAGAGATTTAGTAAGAAAACATACCTGAAGCATCCAGCTTATTGTCTGAGTAGGAAATCAATAAATGGTAGTTCTTACTATCATGTTCAGTAAGTACAAAGTTTCTTTAAAGATCATTACATACATATCACGTTGATTTTAACATTTTAATATAAAATATCAATTTCTAACTTCTAATTTTCACTTAAATGCTTAATATTAATTTACAAAAATAACCACTTTTTATTTAAACAGAAGTTGTACTATTAGGGATTGATTGACCAAAGGTCAAACTTGATGTGGCTAGATGTGGTAATTTGTGTCCTATTTTGGAGTAGCTCTGCCTAAGGTTGAGAAAGACCTAAGAATCACCAACAAAATCACCTACAGGCCATTGGTATTATATATAAAAATAGTTAATTTCCCTACAAAGAGTAAAGTACCGTATCCATACTCGAAAAAAAATTACCTACAGCATGGGCAGTACTATTTAATCTCTTTTGAGGAAGAAAGACCCTATACAGAAAGAACATGATAAATATGCTAAGTTTATACAATATGTGCTCAGTTATAAATATTCTAAGCATGTACTTTAATAATTCTCTCATCAGAGCAGCCTTGTTACCCCCACCATCAGCAGATAGTGATAATTAATCAACTGAAATGAATAAACAAATCTGTTATACATGAATGATGATTATGTCTCTTTCAATTGTAAAGGCTTTTCATAACTTATTCATGCCAATGTTATGAAGACTTTTTCCTTAGGGAACAAAATCTCCTTTTTGGTGAGACCTCTTTAGATTGTTTTTTGCAATGAGTGGTATTTCAGCCATATGCAATAAACGTAGGATAACGTACAGAGCATATAGGGGCTCTGAAATGTTCTCCCATTTTACTCCCAAGAGGGAAAGAGTGGGTCCTTTACTCTGTCTCCTGAACACTTGCAATCTTGCTTAGCAGAGGGGATGGTTTGCACTGACTGTACTCATGGAAGTAGACATGGCGGCTATCGTGTCCAGATATGAACAGACAGCTCTACTGAAAAATCACTGCATAAGCTGCTTTGCAGATTGTTCATGTAGACATTAATTTATATGTGAAGGGAATATGAAAAGAAAGTAGAATATGATAGACAAAAGCATATATCAGTTTGATCATGAAGAAAAGAGCATCAGCCCAATAAACAAAATACATGATATACTCTAGTGATGAATAAAGTATACAATATACTCTAATTAGTTCCGAATACAGTATTTTTTCTTATATTAAAGATAATCTCCCACAGCTTTTGGTTTTTGTTTTCTTGCATCTTATGAGCAGAACTTTGCTCTAAATTATCTATCAGGATTTTGCATAACAAGCAGCCTGGGATGCTGCTGACTATAAAATAGCATACTTACTGTCCTTTATAAAAGATATTTTTCTAAACTCAGGGTTCTTCTCCTATATTGAAACTCATTGTATGTGCAGGTATCATCTGGCCCTCTTTGTGTCACACAGTGGGAATGGAGGTTGTAGGAACCCAAGAGAATATTCTAGTTGTTGATATTATTGTGAGTAACAAACTGTCCTTTATTTCTGACCCAGGAGTTTCATGTCTTCTGCCAACACCTACGAAAATTGTTAGCTTGCAGGTAGGATAAAATTCCAGAGATTTTACATTTCTTAACACTAGATTTCAGCATGTCTAGTACTTGTTACGTTTTCAGGTTGATGTTCTTTAGCTTAAAAATTTGCCTTTGTGGTTCTATTCCTTCTAAAATAAAATTTAGAATAGAGAGAACTGATCTACAGTCAGTACACGGAGAATATATTTCTGAAAGTTCTGTTGAAAGCCAAATAGTCAAAGCTACTAAATGTATACCATGGAATATTATGCAGCCTTAAAAAAGATGGAGACTTTACCTCTTTTACATTTATATGGATGGAGCTAGAACATATCCTACTTAGTAAAGTATCTCAAGAATGGAAGAAAAAATATCCAATGTACTCAGTACTATTATGAAACCAATTTACAATCACTCACACTTTCATATGAAGAATAGATCACAACTAAGGCACAGGTTGAAGGAGGGAGGGAGGATAGGAGGGGAAGTGAGAGGTCAGATTGAGGAAGGGTGAATGGTGGGATCACATCTATGGTGCTTATTGCAAGGGTACATGTCAGATCTATTAAGTATAGAATATAAATGTCTTAACACAATAATTAAGTACACAAGATGAGGTATATATTAACCAGTGTGATGTAAGCATTCCTAATTCTATATGAAATCAGCACATTGTACCCCATAAATGCATTAATGTATACATGATATATGTTTATGATTTAATAAAAAATAAAAAAAATTTAAAAAA
>CAUYQV010063691.1:0-28510 GCA_963574575.1 Galagoides demidoff
TTTTGAGACGGAGCCTCAAGCTATCCCCCTGGGTAGAGTGCCATGGCATCACAGCTCATAGCAACCTCCAACTCCTGGGCTCAAGCCAGTCTCCTGCCTCAGCCTCCCAAGTAGCTGGGACCACAGGCGCCCACCACAATGCCTGGCCATTTTTTGGTTGCAGCCATCATTGTTTGGTGGGCCCGGGCTGGGGATTCGAACCCGCCACCTTAGGTGTATGTGGCTGGCGCCTTAGCCGATTGAGCCACAGGCGCTGAGCCGATTGATTGATTTTTGAAACAGAGTCTCACTATGTCGTTCTCAGTAGAGTGCTCTGGCATCACAGCTTACAGCAACATCAAACTCTTGAGCTTAAGAGATTCTCTTGCCTCAGCCTCCTGAGTAGCTAGGACTACGGTGCCCGCCACAATGCCTGGCTATTTTTTTGTTGCAGTTGTCATTGTTGTTATAGTAGGCCCGGGCCAGGCTCGAACCCTCCAGCCTTGGTGTATGTTGCTGGTGCCCTACTCACTGAGCTATGGGTGCCGAGCTATGATTTTTTTTTTTTTTTTTTTAAACCATGGAAGACTGTGCGACTTGGGCCAGCTTCTCCATGTGGCTGCAATCAGTCTGAGGCAGGAAGAGCACCCCTTCAGAAGAACCACACATTTGGGCCAACCTGTCTAAAATGGCCCTTGCCTGCTTCTGGTGGGCTTTTTTTTTTTCTTTGAGATAGTCTCATTCTGTTGTCCTCAGTGGAGTGGTATCATAGCTCATAGTAACCTCAAATGCTTGGGCTCAAGAGCTTTCCTCTTGCCTCAGTCTCCTGAGTAGCTGAGACTACAGATGCTCTCCATGACACCTGACTAGGTTTTCAGTTTTTAGTGGAGACAGGGTCTCAATATTGTTTAGGCTGGTCTTGATAGCCAAGATGTAGTGGGTGCCTGTAGTCCCAGCACTCGGGAGGCCGAGATAAGAGAATCATTTAAGCTCAGGAATTTGAGGTTACTGTGAGCTGTGATGCAACAGCAACTCTACTAAGGGCAACAAAGTGAGACTTTGTCTCAAAAAAAAAATTTGGCCTGGTGGCTCATGCCTGTAAGCCCAGCACTTGGGAGGCCGAGGCGGGTGGATTGCCTGAGCTCACAAGTTAGAAACCAGCCTGATCCAGAATAAGACCTCATCTCTAAAAACAGGCAGGTGTTGTGGTGGGCACAGCTACTTGGAAGGCTGAGGTAAGAGAATCATTTAAACCCAGGAGTTTCAGGTTGCCGTGAGCTGTGACACCACAGCACTCTACCAAGAGTGACAAAGTGAGACTGTGTCTCAAAAAAAAAGTTAGGCTGGTCTTGAACTCAAGCAGTCCAACTGCCTTGGCCTCCCAGAGTGCTAGGATTATAGGCATGAACCACCTCGCTTGGCCTTCTGGTGAGTTTTTGAGATTTCCTTGTCAGGCTTGTTTTCTCAAACAGCAAAACAGGACAAAGGACTCACCCTAAAGTAAGCCATGGACTTGTTCAGTGGCTGTGGAGCCCCTGCCCTTTTGGTACTGATGGGATTCACTTGAGCCACCAGAGATCAGCTCCTCCCAAATATCCTGGGAGAACTGGGACAACACAGCCTATTCTTGCCTGCCCTCCCAGATTTTATCTGAGTGTGCAGCCATAGTGGCTAATCTTTGGGGCCCTGGGGAAGGGGTGAGTGTGGAGGCCAGGTGCTGGTTGACAGTCCTGCCTTCTTGTTGTAGGTGCTGCCCAGGTGATGTGGTTTGAGAAGCTGTATGCTGGCCTGCAGTGCGTTGAGAAGTACTTTATCTACCCTGCTGTGGTGCTCAACGCCCTCACAGTAGATGCCCACACTGTCGTCAGCCACCCAGACAAGTTCTGCCTCTAGTGAGACCACCCCTACCCCTACTTTTTCACCACCTACATTCCTATATGGAGAAACTGAGGTGCATAGAGGGAATGATTCACTCATAGATTTGTTCATCAAGCTGAAATGGGAACCCCAGCTCCTGATGCTTTCCATCCAAATGGTTGCTTCTTTGAAAGTAAAAGTGCTGGCTCGGTGCCTGTGGCTCAATCAGCTAAGGTGCCAGCCACGTACACCTAAGGTGGCAGGTTCGAATCCCCAGCCCAGGCCTGCCAAACAACAATGATGGCTGCAACCAAAAAATGGCCGGGCGTTGTGGCGGGCGCCTGTGGTCCCAGCTATTTGGAAGGCGGAGGCAAGAGACTCGCTTGAGCCCAGGAGTTGGAGGTTGCTATGAGCTGTGATGCCATGGAACTCTACCCAGGGGGATAGCTTGAGGCTCTGTCTCAAAAAAAAAAAAGAAGAAAAATGGCTGTCCCACAGCCTTAGGTATATGAGGAAAGAAGGTACCACTCCCATCTAGAGAATCAGCAGGGAATAGATTTTGGCTAGAGAGGGACTTGGTTGTGTCCCTTACGTCCATGAGGGACAGTGGTAGGCAGGGGGAAAAGAGAATGGGAAAAAACACACAAAGACAACTCTATTCCTCATAGACTATAACATTCAGCCACACCCAGAGAAAGCTTATCAGATGTGACTAAAGTTCAAACTAAATCTGCCCCAAGGAGGGGACTGTGTTGTCTCTGTAAACAGGGAGCATGTCTTCACCAGGGGTCCCCGTGGGCAGAGACAGCTCCCAGTTCAAGCCATAGACTCAACTATTACCTGACAGTCCCTGACTTGGCTCCCTGAAATAAGAAGGCACACACAACTACCATTTGTCTAAATAACAAGATCTACCCTCAGAGGCTGTTCCTATGAAGCTCCTCAACATGGGTCATGATCTCTCAAGTCTTCTAAGGATGAGCATGACTTTCAGAAATAACCATAAGTTATCTGGAATTACAACTAGTTAAAAAATAAAGTGGAAGTCATGCCTGGGAATACCATTTGGTATCCAAAAATGAGTTTATGGAAAAGCTAAAAAAAAAACTGGCTTGATGGAAACTTTTAGAGATGGTTTATATCAATGGTTTGAGCAATGGAAACATCAATGGTACATGCGTATAGCCTCTTGAAGAGACAACAGTGAAAGGGACATCACTCACTTAGATTCTAGTACATTTGCTTTTAGCTAGTTACACCTTACAGGTGTATTTCCCACTTAAGAGCCTGGGGGTACAGACACTCATTTGTCAACACTCCTAAGACAGTGCACTCCTCAAAGAGTATTTTACTGACAAGTCTCTCCCAAGAACTGTCTCCTCTCCTCAGAGAATAGCTTGTGCTCCTGAGCTGGGCAACTGTGAAAGGGGCTTAGTTCCCACCAGCTTGACTTCAGGCACACTGAGTCACTCACTTCAGATCCAGGGAGAAGAAACCAAAAAACCTGCACACACAGACTCTTAGTGTCATCAAACAAAACGTATTAACTTAAAAGGCTGTTTGTCAGGTTTCTGTCTATCCGGATCCCAAAATACAGTGGGATACTCTGAACAAAGACCTCCCTTTCTTTGGCTTGGGCTACATGAATGCTGATTATTTTGTTGGAGGGGTGTGGGCTGAAGTTGGAAACAGTGAGCTAGAGTGTTAACTCAACTGCCTTGCATCTGAAATGAACAAAAGAAGTCAGGACTAAACGAAATCAGTCTAGGGAAGCCCAGTTGGAAAGTGGCTTGATTCTACTCTGACCTTTGTTATGGATGCATCAGGTGAGCCCTGGGCAGGAAGTCACTTTCTCTGTCCCTTCATTCCCCACGTATAAAAGGAGAGCCTCTGCTTCCTGCATATCTGGTACTAAATGCATATAATATTGACAGATGTAAGAAAAGAAGGTTACAAATACAGAGCCACTTTTTGTTGTTGTTGTTGTATCTGAATTTAGATGAGTTTGGTTAATGGGACTGTCAAGCTGCCTCTCAATCAACAGTGTGAACTGAAGCAAACTGAAGTGGGCTCATGACCAGACTATTCCCTGTCCTTTCTGTCACAATAGGGAGGTCATGAAGCCAAGCATCACCAACCCTTAAAGACAGGTATGCAAGGCCAAGCAAGCTGGGGTCTACTTGTCCAGAACATACTGCGTGCCAGGCACTTTCCTACATTATTCTCCTTAACCCTGCAAAGTCAGTTTTAGCATCTCCATTTGTAGATGAGGAAAGAGACTCAGAGAGATCAATGATTGCAGAAGACAGAAGCTGGTCTTCAAAACCTGGCTCTGCCCCGAGAAATCATCTGATGGCAAGTCCCAAGGTCTGAGAGAAGCAGGCATTTGCTCTTCTCAGCTCCAAGACCAACCCCTAAGCTGAGAAGACCATGGGTGATGGAAAAAAAGAGCCCAGCATACCTGGATCTCAGCCAAGCCCTACAGCCTACTGACTCCTCCATAAATCACATGAATTCTCTGGGCCTTGGTTTCCAGTTTTCCAAAATGGGTGAAAACCACCTCTCATCTCACAAAGTAGTTATGCAGATTGAAATGGCACTTTGAAAACCATGAAATGTTGTTTGAAATAAAAAGCATTACTTACAATTGTTACTAGTGGAGACACCAGAATTTAAATCCCAGCCACATATTATTTTTATTTCAAGGCACTTCTCTCTAGGAAGCTCAAGGTACCAAACAATTAACTCTAAACAATAATCATTTCTTGTAAACATCCCTATATACATCTTATCTGAGATTTTTTTAAAGTATAGCGGGACTTGGCTCCCACTCTTCCCCAGGAAATCATTATGGCCAGAGTCATCAAGTATATGACGGGAGGTTAGAAAGCTCTGGGGAAACAGTAATCTTTTACTGAGAAGTTCTCAATAAATGACATCTGTCTTCATTAATTCCTTTTCTTTCCGTCTTTCCTTTTTTTTTTTTTTTTTATTTTTGAGACAGAGTCTCACTCTGTTGCCCTGGATAGAGTGCTGTGGCATCATCATAGCTCATAGCAAACTAGAACTCTTGGACTCAAACCATCCTCTTGCCTCCTGAGTTGCTGGGACTATAGGCATGTACCACCACACCCAGCTAGTTTTTTCAATTTTTAGTAGAGACAGGGTCTCACTCTTGCTCAGGCTGGACTGGAACTCCTGAGCTCAAGCAATCCACCTGCCTTGGCCTCCCAGAGTGTTGAGATTACAAGAGTGAGATGGCCTTGTCTTCCATTAATTCCTTGAAAAAAAGGCTCCCAAATTCATACTTCATCCTCAAGGATTCTACACACAGAGAGCTCAGCTAAAATTATTGATATGAGAGGAGGGGTAAATGAGAAGAGGGCACATTCTCAAACACCAGCAAGAATTTAAAGGAGCTTACACTCAACAAACAAGGGTTTGGGAAAAGCAATGAACAATGGAAATTAGAAGACAAAAAGAAAGTTCTTATCCCAAACAGGCAGATATCTCCACACCCACTTTTCCCAGAGAAATAGACACACACAGACAGACCGCCAACGCTCACTGTAAACACCCAACACCCCAGGGGGGAGGCTGTCTGACACCGGTTTTCATTCAGCAACTATAGCCTCATTACTCAACTATGACTTACTGTGTTCCTTCCCATCACCCCTCAATGCCTCTCCTAAACACAGGTTCCAGTTTCTTCCCTCACCCCACTCCAGGAACTGGAAACCAAAAGCACCCCTCACCAGGCATGAAAATAACTGCAATAAGCCTTGTGCTGAACCCATTCCCCTGTCAATATCAGAAAATTGCCCTGAATGTGGCACAAGTCCCTACCCTGTTGTATGACCCTAGGCTGGTCTCTTCCACTGTCCAAGCTCTGTGTCTTAATCTGTGCAGGGAAAGAACCAGACCTTGACCCCTACTGTTCTTTCCACCTCTGCTTTGCTGTTACAGAGATCCTAATTCTAATCCATACCTCTCAGAAAGCCGCCTTCTAGCCTATCTGCTCCTCCTGGTTTACAGCAGACATTTCTCTCACTAGACAATGATTTTCTAATGGAGATCTGAGCAGTTCAGGGGGAGGTAAAAGAAGAGGCCAAGAAGAGAAGTCACAGGAAGAAAAAAAATTCTGTTTGCGAGAAGCAGCTTCCCTTCTTCACACAACAAAGCCACCACTACGGTGTTTTTACTCAGCACAGACAGAGCAGAAGACATGGTCACTGTGTGGCAAAGACTGCGTCCCCAGTGGCCGCCTGTGAAGCAGCAACACCAAAAGCCAAGCCAATACCCAGGTGTTTGAACTGAGGTCCTCATCATCATCTCTTCCCCTACCTGTGACCATCACAAACACTACCTCCTAGACCAAAGAGGAAAACTGAACAGTCAAGTTTCTGCATCTGCTTGCCAGGTGTTTCCAAGCTTCCTCATTTTTTTCTGCTGCCATGGCAACCAAATGCAACAGGCAAAGCTAGTCCAAGACAGTCAATGTCTACAGACAAGGTGCTAGCTATATCAGCTGCAGACAGCAATGCATCAGCCTCACAGCACAGGGCTTAGTAGCCGAGCATTGGGGCAGACTCTATGCTGGGAGTTCAGCATTAGTTAGTAGCCGAGCATTTGGGAGTTCAGGAGTATCCCTGTACAGTGCTCTAAATCTCTCAATGCCAGCTTTACCAACTTACAGCTGCAGGAGGAACAGAAGACAGCCATCTCCTAGCAGCAGGAGATACCCCACCCCCAGCCCATAACCAGCACATGCTTTAGCAAAGTCTGCAAAATGAACCCCCTTTAGCAACAAGATCAAAGATTAGGAAAATAATTCTTACCTTCAGCAAGGTAGTATCTTGCTAAGTGGTATCCTCTAAATACCACTTACAACATTCCAGACAATTCCAACTTGTGTTCCTTTTCCAAATAATCCAATGAGAAAATTGAGGGATGCTCAGACCTCAGTGGAAGGAACAAGCTAAACTCAATGTGATGCTGGCAAAGGCAGACCAAGCAAGGGTACCCTCCCACTCAGGAACCACCAAGGTGATCTTGCATGCCTTGCAACTGGCTGCTCGGCACAAGAGCAGGCTTCTGAACTTCCAAAGCACACACTCTCTCAACCCTAGGCCCCACCTCAACATCAAATGCTTGGCAGAGCCTGGGGATCAGTGTACACAGCCTGCTGTCAGTCAGCCGCCAGCGTCACTGCTCGGGAATGTTTCCCTCCTCTTCCCGAGAGCTGCAGAGGCGTTTGTCAGCCGCTTCCTGGGCAGCCCAACACTGTAGAGAAAACACTCCCGTGTGTGAGCACCAAACACCAAACGGCAGTCCAGGAAGTACCCTGTGCCAAGGACGACCCCTTTAGGAGACCCCCGTGTATAGCCCTTTTGGCTACAAGGGGCCTGGCTTTAAGAGGAAAGAATCTTAAGAAGAGAAGCAAAATTTTCTGCAGAAAAAGATGACCGAGGAAGTCCAGCATCTTTCTAGCAACTGTGACACTATTATAGACTAAATTTTATCACTACAAATATAAATGCAATTAAAATTTCTATGCAACAGTAGCCTACTTTGTGTCAACACATCGAGTAGGGCCAGGGAAGAGGATTTTCTCCTGAAGAGGTGGTATGGCATAGTGTTTAGAAGAATAGCATTTAGGGCCAGACTACCTCAATTCAAACCCTCACTCTGTCACTTAATAGCTGTGTGAGCTTCAGCAAGACTCTTAACTTCTCTGTGCCTCATATATATAATAAAAATGGTATCTTCCTGATAGTATTGCTGTGAAAATTAAATTAATATAGGTAATGCAGTTACAAGTGTATCTGGCAATTAATTCCTCTAAGTGTTAGGTATAAAAATAATAATAGTAATACTATGTAGTATTATAATTTTAACAACCAACTCTAATTTTAGGAGGTAGGTTACCTCATTTGATGCTGAAGATGAAATTCTGGATCCTGAAACAAGGGAAAATATCTTTCCTAGAAAATTATGGGCTGGGTTGAAATTTGCCTGACTACAACTTTCAGTCACTGATCTGACACCTGCCCTAAGTAACCACATGATAAATGTGCCCCACTTTCACCTGCCAGCCCTTGTTGAAGACTTTTACCATATCTTCCTTCAGCTTCTCTCCTACAGATCAATGGACAGGGAATTCTAGACCCCCTCACCATCATGGTCCCCCTCCTCAGGGGAATCTCAATTGCTCAACACCCCTCTTAAAATTTAGTAGCCAGAACACAGCGTTTGAAGCTTGCCATGTCCTTGGTGCTCCACAAATTTGTATTACATGAATGAATGAAGAAAGAAAGGAAGGAATTCACAAGCACATGATATACTAGAAATATTCTCTCCCATTCTCTATGCATTATACTTTTATTAATACAGCCTGAGCTTATATTAGCTCCCCCAAAAAGGCATTTCCTATTGGCTTGGGGGTGAGAGGTGCCCCCTGAGGAGCAAGGCTATAGAACCCATTTACTTATGCCCACTATCCTTTGTGGCTCTAACAAAGAATTAGGTAGCATACCAGAGAAGGTGAAATGAGAAAACAAGTACTCTAGTCAAGCAGAAAAAGAAGGTTTTAGTGACAGGCTCAACGGGTCCTGTTTCCCTTGATAAATCTGGAGTGTGGGTTATTAAGAGTAATTGTTAGTGCTATCCAACAAATATTTTTAATTCTCTCCCAGGTACACACTTTCCTGCTGCCCTTGATGTCAGAAGTAGTCCCATGACTCCCTTTAGCCAGTGAAATGTGAAGAGAAGAGCCAGTACACAATTCAGTAAGTTCCCTTTTTCTTGCCTTTGGCAATTGTGAAAGCACAGAAATGAAATATCCCTCAGTAAAGATGCCCTCACATGACCTATGATAGACATGAAGCCAAAGTGAGAAGTAAACCTTTATTATTTTAAATTACTGAGATCTATTTTTTGTTGGTGTCACAGCAGACTCTAGGTTATCCCAACTGATTCCATATTGCTCACAGGCGAACAAAACACCTAGCACCATGTCCTCTGGCTCCATTAGATCACAGCTTTCACATTATTTTTCTTCTCCACACCTCTAATCTGTAAAATGAGAAAGCATCTTTTGGTGGGTTTGCACCAGTTATTCCAAGCAGCTCAGGTGAGTCCTACTTGGCAACAGTGGGGAAGATGTACCTGTTCACACCAACAGTGCCCCAAGATAAGTCACCATGGAGATGAGCTTTAAAAACAATGTTTTTTTCTTCTCACATGACAAAATTATTTGACTAAAACCTAACTAAGATGGTCACTGCAGCCCAGAGAATGACAGGTATCTAGAGGACACTTATGGGTGAAGAGAAGAACTTTGGAATAGTTTGGGAGGAATGGGAACATTCGGGTTTTCTAAAATCAGTAGTTCTCAAACTTTTATCTGCATCAGAATCACCTGGAAGGCTTGTTAAAACACAAATTCCTGAGCCCCACCCCCACAGTCTCTGATTTTATACATGTGCTTTGAGAACTACTGCTCCAGAATTTCTATCAGCTCTAGGAAACTGGGGGTGAAGGCAAGAAATCATCAGTGTGGTTACAATGCTCCAGGGTTTGGCCTTCACAGTTCCTTTTTGGAGAAGGAAAAGAAAAGAGCCAGTTTTCCTTTTTCTGCCAAAGACATTAGTCTGAGAGTTGACGTTGCCACCTCACCTTTTTTCCTCACCACATAACACAATATATAACAAAATTAAGCTCCTCAAAGGGAACAAAATAGGAATCTCATTCATTTGTATACTTCAAATAAAATGGTTTTTGTGAGCGAAATCATGCCTCACTTAGCCGCCAGAGCTTCCCTAGGAGGTAAATCTGGGTGTATTGCAAGAGGAAGCAATTTAGGTAATTGGCTGCAGCCTCCCTCTCCAAACTTCTCTCCACACCCACTTTGACAAACCTCCACTACAATTCAGACTTCTTACCCTCTGACACCACGGGGCCTGGTCCTGCTCCCCTCAGCTGTAAACGACCCCCCTCCATGTGCATCTGCACACACTTATCTCCCTTTATCTAAATCCTCCCTCTTCCTCCAGTTTAGGGCTGCACCTCAAGAAAGCCTTCCTTCTCCCTCACCCCCACTTACAGTTAATCAATCACCAAGTCCTGTCAATTTTACCTCCCAAGGATCTCCAGAACCCATTCAGTTCTCTTCATTCTCAACTCTAACTCAACCGGTATAGATCCCCCCAGCCCTACCCTCTAGGTCTTTGCCCAGGGAATTCACTTCAACTGGACAGATCTCTGTTTAAATTATAACCCTTCCCCAGATGAGGTAGCCTTGCATGATCCCTAAACCAAGCTGGAGTCCTCTTCATCAACTCCCATAGTACCCTGTTTCCTCTATCATGAACATTTCTCATTTGCAATCTCTTATTTCATTAACTGTCTTCCTAATGCCTCCTAATGCCATGACCATTTACTACAACTCCTCATGTTGTAGTGACCCCCAACCATAAAATTATTTTTGTTGCTACTTCATAACTATAATTTTGCTACTGTTATGAATCGTAATGTAAATATCTGATATGCAGGATGTATTTTCATTGTTACAAAGGGGTCACAACCCACAGGTTGAAAACCACTGATCTAGGGGATGAGAGGGAAGGTACAGATGGAATAAAATTACCCATGTTTTAGAAATTGCTGAAGATAGGCAATAAGTACCTTGAATTTATTACTACATTTTTCTACTTTTGTTTACATTTAAACTTTCCATAATGAAAAGTTTAAAGGTGTAAGTACCGAGGAAGGGAAATGCTATAAAAATATATTACAAATACCAGTATTAAGATCATTTTTGGTTTAAGTAACTAAACAGAGAAAAAATGATTTGAAGAAGAAAAAAATACTTAAAGCTAACATCCTTTATCAGCTTCCCCTCAAAATATTTTCTTCAAACAAAACTATCACAGATGAGCAGGAGGGGACAGAGCCACTTATGCACAATTCTTACCCTCATCTTTGGGAAAAGAACAAATTGTGCTTGGGCTGTATGTGTATTTTTAAGCAAACAATCCCTCTGCAGAACTTGCCTCTGGGTACCCAAGAGGTCCTGCGGAAACAGAGCTGAGAAGCAGGAAAGTCCTAAGTCAGGAGAGGAGGACAGAAAGAAATTACAATGTTCAGGGACAATGGGTATTACCAGCTCTCCTCTCTTCTAAGCCTGGCTTTGGATTCTTATCTGAGGCTTCCCTGGGAGGTGGGTTCAGCTCAGTCTGAAGCTATATGTGTATTTGTGTGTGTTATACACACACTCAATCTGACATTTAAGTTCGTGAACTCATCCTAGAAAGTGCTACAGACCTCACTGAATATCACTAAGATCACTTTGAAGTACTCCCTTTGAGAAGCTATGCACTGATGCCAACACCTAGTCTGCCCTTCAAAGCAGTTTTGGAACTCTTCTTCTGGAACAACCATCAGAGCTGTTGTCTTATGGAGATCTGACAATTAAGTTTACAAATTGTACGCTTACACTGGCAGCACTACACAAATAACTCAGTACGGTTTCAAAACTTTGGTATATCAATATCTCACAGCTGTGTTTGTGTCCATGTGTGGTGGTGTCTTGATGAGTGGTGTTCATTATTGTTGCTTTGTGGTTTTTTGTGTGCTGTATGAAGACAGCTCTGATGGTCATTCTAGAAAGAGTTCCAAAATTCCTTTGAAGGGTGGACTAGGGGCTGGCATCAGTGCCTGGTTTCCCAAGGTGACTACTTCAAAAGTGACCATAGTGATATTCGGCAATGAGATATGCAGTAGTTTTTCTAAAATGAGTTTGCAAACTTAATTGTCAGACCTTGTCGGGTTCTGTTGTTATTTTAAGTTAGCCTTGCGCTTGTGGGCTCAATCCACCCTTCCACTTTAATCTTCCAAGTAGCTGGAACTACAGGTACACACCACCATCCTCAGCTTTTCTGAGGCTACATTTCACCAAAATGAGAGGGTCCTCTCAGAGCACAGCTAGTGTGTTCAGAGGTTACATCAGGGGAAAGGATTCATTCTGGGAACAGGGAACTTTTAAGAGGCTCTGACAATACCCATCACAGTACATTTCCACATCATCTCTTTTCTTCTATATGTTCCCTCTGAGAGGAATCTGGAGACTAGAAAATAAAATTGACCAACCCATTCCAAGCCCCTCTGGAGAAAATACCCAGGCAGTTTTGTTTTGAGCAAGTGCCTTTAAGCTCCCAAACTCTGCCCAGATAAGGGGACTATATAAACATACTTACTCTTCTTGAAGAATGAATTCACTATTCTCTGGAGAAAACTGCCCCGTCACAGGATGCCTGAATGCTGTGGTCTGCTGGTTATGGCTAAAGAAAAAGAGAAATGATGAATGAGAAATCACGTGAATGCAAAGAGTACAGACAACAACTGCCCAGCAATGTTGGGGACCCTGGTCGCCAGCAATTCCTACAAGGTGAGAAAAGTGGGCCTTTCCTCTGAGACACACTTAATCTTTCAGAACCCTGCTACACTCAAAAGCCAACAATTTTCCACTCAGGTGCCAAAGCCCACCTGAAGCAACAGGGATTTTCATCCTAAGGAAATCTTGGCTCCAAGATAACACTGCATCTTGGAGAGACATTCCATGAAGTACTTACTCCAACAAACTGAGATGTTAGACAAAGTTACTTTAAGACAGCACGAGCTAAAACAAGAACAAAGGAAAGCAGACAACACTTTCAACAGCTTCTAAAAACCATGAATTAGTGAAAGAATTCTAAGAATTAACCACCCACCCAGAAAATTTCCTTCTTAAAATTCTTCACCCTACTACAAAATGTCTTCACTTCAGTGGTGGGATATAAACGCATGGGCATGTCTCTGTAACATGACCTGCACAATTTCAACACTGTGATGTTTCTACGGCCCTTTTGAAGTTAGGAGAATCTGCTTCCACACCAAGTTGACAGACATAACCAAAGCGTGTGGGTGTTTTGTGCATCAACAAAAGTTGCCTGGTTCTTTGAAAAGGAGGAGTTGGCTCTAAGACTGCTGGTTTTCTCCATGAATAAACTAAATTGACCTTTTTAAAAGAATACGATTTATTTAAAATTTCTTCAAAATCATAGTCATTTTACACATTTTAGGAAACATAGAAAGAAAAAAGTTACCCATGATCTCACCATGTGGAGATACTTGGGCATTTTCTCCTTCCAAAATTTTTTTTCTATTTAAAAAAAAAAATGTGATTTTTTTTTTCCCTAAAGATAAAAATCTACATCTTCCTATAGTCCCAGCTACTCAGGAGTCTAAAGTAGGAGAGTTGCTTGAACCAGGAGTTTGAGGTTGCCATGAGCAAGGCTCATGCCACAGCACTCTAACCCAGGCAACAGAGTAAGACTCTTGTCTTAGGCTCGGCGCCCATAGCACAGTGGTTATGGTGCCAGCCACATGCATGGAGGCTGGCTGGTCTGAACCTGGCCCAGGCCAGCTAAACAACAATGACAACTGCAACAAAAAAATAGCTGGGCGTTGTGGCGGGTGCCTGTGGTCCCAGCTAGTTGGGAGGCTGAGGCAAGATAATCACTTAAACCCAAGGGAGTTAGAGGTTGCTGTGAGCTGTGATGCTATATTAACATAGTAAATGTCCCATGTCATTAAGAATTCTTCATTTGGGCTCGGCGCCTGTGGCTCAAGCAGCTTAGGCACCAGCCACATACACCTGAGCTGGTGAGTCTGAATCCAGCCCAGGCCCACCAAAACAACAAAGATGACTGCAACCAAAAAATAGGCTTGTGGCGGGCACCTGTAGTCCAGCTACTTGGGAGGTGGAGGCAGGAGAATTGCTTGAGCCCAGGAGTTGGAGGTTGCTGTGAGCTGTGATGTCACAGCACTCTACCCAGGGTGACAGCTTGAGGCTCTGTCTCCAAAAAAAAAAAAAGTCTTCATTTGAAATAGGTGAACCACACGAATGTAAGTTTGTTTGTTTGTTTGTTTTCATACAATCATTCAAAAAATATCTACTGGGCACCTGTGTGGTAGGTACTGCTTTAGGTAGTAGAGATACAAAGTGAATAAAAAAGCCCTTACCCCCTGGTACTTATATTCCAGACAGGTTTACATTTCTCTAATGCAGGCACCCCTCCCACTACCATAATCAATGTATCTTCAAGTATAGGCTTTTTCTGAATTTCAAATTATTTCCTTGGGTTAAAGTCTCAAAGGCAAAATTACTGAATCAAGTAGACAGTCATTTTTTTAAGGTTCCTAATATAAACAGTTAAAATGCTTTCACTGTCAGAGATAATAGTCATCTCAGTTTGGTAATATTAAGATACCAGCAAGAAGCAGGGCGCCAGCCCGGTATGCCAAGGGTGGCAGGTTCGAGGCTAGCCCTGGCCAAAAACTGCAACAACAGCAGCAAAAAAACTGATTGGGGTGGCATCTGTGGCTCAATGGAGCAGGGCGCCAGCTCCAGCCAAAAAAAAAAAAAAAAAAAAAAAGATACCAGCCCATCTCCAAACTGAGCCTCTCTGGAGATTAGTATGTCTAAACCAGCATAGCAGAAAGGTTAAAAAACAAAAACTCTCTAAGCCAGCAAAGTTTTTCTTACTCTGCTCCAAGTCCTGGTTAGGGCTTCCTGTGTCCCAATGTCTGGAGTAGGCTGGGCACTGAAAGTTAGAAAAGCCTCAATCCTAACAAGTCAAAGGTAAAGTGGACAGAACCATCAGTCTGGGCTGTTCCCTGACCCTGCAACTGTGCACCACCCCACCACACTCTCACCCTTCCCAACCAGAGCCAGCCTCTGAATTCCCAGCTCCTGGTCCCAGACAAGTGTGTGGATTCCTATGACTTCATCAGGCAGGCAGCATCAGCCTGGTCTTCCCAAAAAAGCAAAGTTAAAGCACAAGCATCTAAGATAAGAATGAGAAGCAGAAGCAGCACTTCTTAACACCTGTTTCAGAAATCCTTGTACCATATTCAAGGGTTAGTCTTTATTTACAAGCCAGATCCTTCCAGAGAATCATCTCCACTCTCCAGGGAATTTGAAACCGCAAACCCTAATGTAAACATTCCTCATTTCCACCTGGAGGAAAAAGAATGCCCTGCACATAATGGAAATAAGAAAAAAGCAATAGGCTCGGTGGCGCCCATAGCTCGGCCACATACACTGAGGGTGGTGGGTTTGAGCTCGGCCTGGGCCTGCTAAACAACAATGACAACTGAAACAAAAAAATAGCCGGGCGTTGTGGTGGGCGCCTGTAGTCCCAGCTACTTGGGAGGCTGAGGCAAGAGAATCGCTTAAGCCCTAGAGTTTGAGGTTGCTGTGAGCTGTGATGCTGTGGCTCTACCAGGGGCAACATAGTGAGACTGTCTCAAAAAAAAAAGGCAATAATAACACTCTCCACTATTGCCTCTCAAGGGTTTTCTAGTCCTCAAAGCATTTTCTTACACATCTGGGCTACTTATATCATCAACCCCCATTTTATGAATGAGGAAACTGGGCTTAGAGAGGTTAAGTGACTTGCACAAGATAACTTCATCAATAAGTCAAAAGGCTGGGCCTGACTTTATTTCCCTTTCTAAATTCTATGTTCTTTGTAATGATAACCAGCTATCTGCTTCCATTGGGAGTCTGTGGACTGGCAGCCTCCTATTTATGATGAGAAATCCCTAAAGACAAGGTATAGGGGAAAACAGCACCATCTATCATGATTCTCCCTATCTCTGTCCTTCACCTTGTGCCCAGTGCCAAAGTTCTGAATGACAACACTTGTGTGACACTCAGTATCCCCAAACATCCTTTGGTCCTACCACAAGGTCAGTCAGTAGATCTCTGGCAGATAAAGGCAAAGAGGGAATCTCCTACATGCTCATACACACTGCACAACCTTGACAGTGACTCCAAGGCTCCCCACCCACAACCTATACCAGCTTAAATAAACCCAGAGTCTTGAGTAAATGAATCTTGAGCTGGAAAGTGTAGGCACTAAGATGAATTTTGCTCTCTAACATTAGAAGGAAGTAATTTTTTAACTCAACAAAAAATAGCTGCCATTTGCTGAGCTCCCCAAACATTCTTCTCTAATACGTATGCTGCTTTCTGTGCCAAAAAAGTTTTCAGTCACATCACAGTCACGATGGTCATCTCCTGAATCTACATGAAGCTTTAGGAAAGCTCACATTCACATCTGATTCTTCCCAGCTACCCACTGAGACAGGCAGGGCAGATACTTTTATCCTCATGTTACCCATAAGGAAACAGAGGTTCCAGGCTATGACATGTTATTAGAACACTAAATTAAAGGAAAAAATACATTAAAAAAAGACATGAACCAGAGTAATGCCTCTTGAATCCTGAGGTCTTAAAATTTAATCATCTTTGATCAAACGCACACCGCTTGCTAATGGCAGGACTTCGGGCAGAGCACAGGCACATGAGCTAGGACCCTGGGTTATGCCATTCAATCTTCCCAAATACCCAGTAGAGTAAGTTATGTGTCATCATACCAGACCATAAGTGAGGAAGTGTGAGACCCTAAAAGGGAAGACTATTTACCTGCGACCACCATCGGCTCCTGTTTTCCCTGCACACCACCACCCTTTTGATCTCCTCCCACTAGCCAGGCTCACCCTCACCAAGCAAAGGCTGGCTATTAAACATACTTGGAATTGCAAAGTCCTCTGGCTTTACTTGCTGTCCCCAACCCCTCAGCCCAATACCCCTCTGCTCTATTTCCTAATTCTAAAACCCACGGAGAGGCTCATGTCCTACCACTGTGTCTCAAGAAGCATTTAGCAGGCACAGACACATCCCCTGAAATACCTGTTCTTAAACCTGAATTGCCACCTTGTTCTCTGGTAGTACAGAGATGGCCCGGCTGGGAGCCAAGTGGTTGGTTTCAAGGGAGCACAAAAACTCTCTTTCACAGGAGGCCTTCTGTTTCTCTTCAGGCTACTAACAAAGTAATTTGGCAAATTAGATACACACCCTGTAGCCTTCATTTTCAAATCCCACTCTTCTTCACAGACATAACCCCTGAAAGGAGCCAATCTTGCCTAGGAGAGGACCAGGGAGCACAGATGGAAGATGGCAAGGAATGACAAACCCTATGGAGGCGGGCCACAGGTAACCATCCACATAAATAAGCACGTTCTCACAAGCCCCAGGCCCGGAAGGACTTAGGTTAGGCCCTAAGGAAGTCTGACAGCAAACACAAGAAACTTGATAGGAGAATAAAGTGAGGACCAAGAAGAAATATAAGAGCCTACCTATGACCACAGATAAGGCTAGGGTCTTCCAGTTTCTTGCAATGTTTTTTGCAAAATTTTCTGTTCATGTGGATTTTGACTATAATGTGAGCAGTGCCTATAGCTGGTTGAACGTAAAGGTTCTAATTACTGACCACAGCAATTGTTTTAGAATGGCAAACATTATGGGGTTACATGAATGATGCTCAGCAGTGGAGGTTAGAGCACCCTTATAAATCTGGTTTTCTGACAGTGGTGATATTGATATGCTGAGGGCGTGACAGATCTGCTCCATCAGCACTACATATCTGGCCTTCTAAGGAGAAGAAACTGCTTAAAATGTAAGAAATGTGTGTGGCCTAAAAGCCTGAGGAGAGGCTCTACCCAGGGTCTTCTCATTGTTATGCTCAGCAGTATTCGCCCCCCCTGAACCTGCTGGCTCCTCAGTGTGGCTCCCAGAACTCTGAAAAAGAGTCACCCTGCAGGCCTGAAGCCACCTTCAGCACTGCCTCCGGGCTTGTTAAGGCACTGCCTATCTCTGTTTCTCAAGAAAATCAAGCATTCTGGATGACCTACTAATACTCCTAGTTAAGTCACCAAACTAGAAATTAAAACTCCAAGCACATAAGAAATCGTCTCTTCCTCTTCTTCAGCTCTCAGTTGGGTCCAATAATACCAATCAGGAGTTGAACAACATCTCCACATTGCCTCAACATTTCTGAAGCTCCTTCTGGTTTATTTTACTTAAACTTGTCTGAAACTGCTCTTTTAGTGCAAAGTGTCACCACTGTTAATGTGGCATTTCTGAAGGGATGAGATTTTTACAGAAATGGTCTTTTGGGCTTGGCCTATTTTGACAATGTCAAGATTTATAACAGCTTGATGCACATGGGCACTCCTCTGTCTTTTCTTTTAGAAGCATGGGAATCAGGCCTTAATGAGCTGACGAATGGTCCCTAACTTCTCTGTGAGTGGAAGCTATAGGTAATGCAGCACCAATCAGCCCCCTGCAACATCTATTCTGGGCAACATGTCAGCACAGAGCCCTGGGGTGAGAAGATCTAGGTGGAATCCAGAGGGAGCTGAGCCACCTCACCACCTCTCTGAGCCTTGCTTCTTCCATTTGCAAATAGGGGATAAAAATGTCCCTCCAAAAGGTTGTTGTGAGTATAAAATGAGAGAACATGTATGACAGAGCCTTATAAAATGCTTAAGCACAGAAGGTGTTCAGTTAATGTTTATTGAACCTGACTATGCCTTGACTATAGCAATGACTTAACAGGCATCTAAATCTTAATAGGGCAAGAACAGAACGAGCCTCTTTCCCAACCCCATATCCCTCCAGGCTTCCTTATTTCCACTAACAGCATCACTATGCAAAACCTTGGATAAACCTCTACTCCTTTATCTTAAGCTCCATGTATAACATGTGAGGCACAAAGATACAAGTCCTACTGCCTACATCTACAAAACAGACTCCGAATTCATCTACTTCTCTCCATCTCTACAGCAGGCACCCTAATCATCTCTTGAGTAGATACTACAACAGCCTCCTAACTATTCTTTCTGTTCCAACCTTGGCCTCTGTACCAGCCATTCTATTTACTAGAAGCCTTTTAAAATATAAGTTAGATCATGTCACACTCTTCCATTCAACCCTACAACATCTCTGTATCACATATAGAACAAAAACGCCTTGGCCTACAAAACCCTAGATGCCTGACCCCTGACTGTTCCCATCCTGGTCCAGCCACACTGGCCTCCTTTATGTTCCTTGAACACCAAGCTCTCTTCTACTAGACATCCTTTGAACTAGCTGTCTTCTCAGCCTGGATGTTCTCCCCCACCCATATTTTCACAGCTGGTTCCTTGTCATTCAGACTTCAGCAGAATTATCACCATCTCAGAGCCCTTCCCAACCACCCACTACAGCAGCTCCCGTCACTCCATATCGCATCATCACCCTATTCTAATTATCACTACCTGTTATTTTTCTTATATGTTTGATTACTATCATTCTCTCTGACTAGTAAGTATGCTCCATGATTGCAGGGCCTCTGCCTTTTACTGCCTTATCAGACTATAACAGTGCCTGGCACATAGGAGGTACTCAAAAAATATTTGCTGAATGAATGAATGAGAAGGGGACGCCTACCTTAAACTGAGGCCATGCCCCTAAATGAGGTACCTCAGCAGTTCTCAACCTTTTTGGCATCAGGGATCAGTTTTGTGGAAGATAATTTTTCCACAAACCAGGGTGGGCAGGTGGTTTTGACAGGAGTCTGTAAGCAATTGATTTATCACGGTCTCTGTGCAGTCAAACCTCTTTGCTAATCTGCTAATGACAATTCGTACTTGTGGCTGCTCCACAGAGCTGGCATCACTGCCTCAGCTCCACCTCAGATCATCAGGCATTCTATTCTCAGAAGGAGCACACAACTTCCCATGCACAGATTACAGTGGAGTTCAGGCTCCTATGAGAATCTGATGCTGCTTCAGATCTGACAGGAGGCAGAGGTCATCTGCTGCTCACTTCCTGGTGTGCAGCCCAGTTCCTAACAGGCCATGGACTGGTAGCAGTCCACAGCGTGGGGGACCACAGAGTCAGCTAATCCTACGGAAATCTTAGGTAACAGAGACAAGAACCTAACAGTCATCAGCTATCAGAAGGCAGTTGGCTTCTATTCTTACTGCCAGAGGAAGGAAGAGTTAGACACTGACATGCCGAGAACACTTCATCCTTGGCTCCCCCTGAACTGTGTTACAAGATAATTTGGAGAAATTAGCCCTCCCCTGCACTTCCTCCACACCCTGCAAAGGAGGGTGAATATACTCAACAGAGAATCAAAGACTAGAATGCAAACACCCTAGAGGATAATACAAACATCACCTGTGTCTCCCTTTTGTGAACTGAGAGTGTGGTGTGAAACCTACAATTTAGTGACTGATTATACACGCTCTAGTACTGCTCTCTACTTATTTCCCCTGTGTTTGTTTTCCTCCCTCTCTCCTCTCCCTTCAAGTAAGCACCTAAGTTCCTGGAGGACTGGGAGTGGTCATTCACTTATTATTTCTCATGTATCTCCTATAGCAGTGGTTCTCAACCTTCCTAATGCTGCGGCCCTTTAATACAGTCCGCTGTCCTATAGTAAAGAAACAGGAATAACCATGGGATAGGCACTTAAATTTCTTTACTTCAACAGCCTGAGCACAAACCCATGTCACCTTTGGTGAGAGGCTGTGCAGAATTCATCTTATTATCTGATTTCAGCAGCTCAGTGCATGACAGAGCCCCAGAGAGTGGGGGAGCCAGAGGAAGGGGGTCGGCTGGGGCTGGGAGCAGAGTGTGGAGTGCAGCAGAGCAGTGCCAGCCCTTCTACACTCCTACCCTGCACATATCTGTCACACACTCTGTACCCTGGTGGGCAGCAACATGGAAAGCCAGTCAAACCCCAGACCCACCATGGGCAGGGCATTGGTAACTGTGCTCCTTGCCTCAAACAGCCAGGCACAGACAGCACGAGGCATAAGGGAGTCACACAACTAACTGAGCAAACTTAAAGTTCTCGCACCTTGCAAAGAGGGAAATCTGTCCTTATCAAACTCTGGCTTGAATAGACTGAATAGTTCTTCTAGCACTAGCATGCTTTATATTTCTTTCTCTTTCTTTCTTTTTTCTTTGGAGACAGAGTCTCACTACGTCACTCTCAGTAGAGTGCAATGGCATCACAGCTCACAGCAACCTCCAGCTCTTGGGCTTAAACGATTCTCTTGCCTCAGCCTTCCTAGTAGCTGAGACTGCAAATGCCCAGCTATTTTTTGTTGCATTGCTGTTTAGCTGGCCTGGGCCGGGTTCAAACCCACCAGGCTTGGTGTATGTCACTGGTGCTGTAACCACTGTGCTATGGGTGCCAAGCCCACAAGCTTTGTATTTCATTAGACTTTCCAGAGGTTTTCAGAACCAGGGGCCAACTCATTTTGTACAGCACTCAGTAACCCACACTGCAAACCTGTCTGCTCCCTCAGTCCCCACATGGAGCCTAGGACATAGGGTTGCTATTGGTGAGCAGAAATTTTTAATTTTTGTTCTCAGGATCCTAATAACCAGGGAAAGATTAAAGCCAAGCTCCTGATAGAATAAGGAAATCAAACCTCGAGAGCCCTCCCTTAATTTTTTTTTAAAGGAAGTTGGCAGAGAATCAGTAATAGGAGTCAAGTATCAGTTTTGTTGTTACACCAGCTTCATTGTCCCAGCAATTACTCAATCTCCCTGGGCCTCAGTTTCCTCATCTGTAAGATGAGGGGGTTAGACTCTCCCTCCCACATGAGGCCTGCATGAACTCCAGGTAGATCAGGGTTGCACAGACTGGAATTCAAATCCCAAATCAGCTATATCCTGGAAGTGCATGACCTTGAACGAGTTAGTGGTTTTTCTGAGTGTATCTGTAAAAAAGGAAGATTAAGTCTACCCTGCAAGGTTGTTACAAAGAATACTGATAAAATGCCCAGCCTACAGTACACACTTCAACCTTCAGTGCCTTCTTTATTTTTCTTTTGCAAGCTGGAAAACTGCACTCCAATAGAGTTGTTTTGTCTTTTTCCATGTTGCAAACCATAAGCATAATTAGCCAGAGGATCAAGAACATATTTTCTTCTCTTTGAGTTAAGGCATAACACCCAGCCTTCTGTTTAAATGTCTATTTAAAGAACTTGCATGCCAGGCTAAGTGGTTTAAGATCACCAGGCGCCTTCCTTCAGCGACACTTCTATCCCCCACAGGGTCAAGCCTCATGGTTCAGAAAGGGCAGCCTAACAACCGCCTATCCCAGCAGGCTGGGCTAAGCCAGGGACACTACATTCTATAGTTTTAAAATGTCATGGGAGAGTATGACATTGGGGGCAGGACACAAGTATAAGAGGGATTTTATCTAACAAATGCAATCAGTGTAACCTAATTCTTTGTACCCTCAATGAATCCCAAACAATATAAATAAACAAATACTAAATAATAAATAAAATGTCATAGGAAACATTATCAACCTCTGAACATCCAGTTTTATGCTTCTATTTAATGCACTTAAATAAGTCAGGTTCCTCAAGTATAAAATGAGAAGGCTGGACCTGGAGATGTTCTAAAGATCTTCCTTCTGGCTGTAGCGTTTTAAGACGCTGAGGTTCATCTCAAACTAGTGCCATCCACAGAGCTACAGACTGAAATTTAACAACACTACACATACTTGAAAACACAAAGGAACAGAGGCAGAACAGTTGTCCTCCCAAATCTCACTTGCCAATGAAATATTCTTTGTAAATACATCAGGGAGGTGTAGTTAACGATACTTCTGTCCTACTTACACCCACTTAAATTGGACTGTCATTGTTTTTTATTTAACTACAGGCACTCCCAACCCTCGAAAATTTCCTTTCTCTCGGTCATTATTTGCTTTCATGAATCTGAATACATGGCAGCAAACTGAATCCCTATGAAACGAGTACAGGACTAACCTGCTCTCTTCTTGTTGGAAAAGGCAGCCAACTCACTCTGTCTTTGAGCTCCATGTTCGTAATTGTGTCTTCCCCGGCCACGGCCTTATGAAATCTCCAGTTCAGGTCAGACAGGGAGGGAGGCTCTCAGCCTGTCTGCTCTCTCAGTTTCGGTTCTTGAACAGCTGCCTCCCAAGGTGTTACAAATCCAGCAGCCACTTGCTCCTGCTCATTCATTCTCCTTCCTCTCCACCCCTACGCAAAATCTGGCAACCAGGCAGGCACATAGTTCCAGCACTGAGTCACCGCCCCACTGTGGCCAAAGGAAGCAGCAGCTGGGATAAACAGCCCAGGCAAATTCTTCATGTCTCTGGGACTCGCTTCTTCTGTTCTTTAAGACTGTAGCATCAGCTGCCCCTCTAGAACTAGCACATAAGAACACTTTTACCCACTCAGAGCAAATTACTCACTCCGTTTTGTCCTGCCACAGTGAACTGAAACCAGCCTCACAGTAGAGCCTATCTTTGGTGGAAAAACAATGGTTCTTTATCATTATGTCATACCAATCAGGGCAAGAAAGGGGTTGAAGCAGTTATGAGTCCCTAAGCCCACCTCCCCCAGCCCCAGTAATCTATGATTTCTTCATCACTGCCTGGGATGGCTAACCCTCTCTCAGCACCAATCTAACCAGGAGGCTCTCACTCCCAGAACAGGCCTAGAAAGAAGGGCAAAGGGTTAGAAAGAGAAACCAAGGCACCAAAGTTGTAGATCAACACTGTGGCTCTTTTCCTTGCAACCTATGTAGGCCTACAAGTCAGGATACAAGCGACCACTTGAATATAAGCTCCATGGAGTAGACACGACTCCTATGTTCCAGTGCTTAACATAGTGCCTGTTATTGCCTGGCACATAACAGATAACTGTCACTCCACCTAGAGTGCAGTGGTATAATAAGCACTTGCTGCAACCTCAAATTCCTAGGCTCAAGCAATCCTCCTGCCTCAGCTTCCTGAGTTGCTAGGACTATAGGCATGCACCACTGCACCTGGCTAATTTTTCTACTTTTAGTAGAGACGGAGTCTTGCTCTTGCTCAAGCTGGTCTTGAACTCCTGGGCTCAAGCAATCCTCCCTCCTTGGCCTCTCAGAGTGCTAGGATTACAGATGTAAGCCATCTCATCTGGCTGCAATTTTATATTTTAAAAGACGTCTTCCCAAATTGCATAAACATCAAGCCCTAAGAAATAATGATCTGCCATAGCAGAGTGAAAAAATCAATGACTCATGAGCCATTTTGACACACTACCCTAACAATGGCATCTGCTTTGACAAAATTTATTTTAACTGGAGCGGAGACATACCCTAGCCTATAGACACATTCTAATCAATAACCAGTCAATGGCTACAAGAATGGATTAGATTTAAGGGCACAAATCCCATTCATTTGACATTTATTTAGCCCTACTATGTGTTTAGCACTCTGAGTGCTTTGGAGAAAACCAATGATTACATCATTATCACTTTCAGAAAACAGGAGCACACAATCTAATGGAAGAAATGGATATGATCATAAACAGATATAATTATACTTCATATATATTTATATAAATATATATATATACATATAATATAAGTATATTATATATACACAAACACACACACAGTGGACCACAACAGAAGGGAAAAGCAAAGCACACCTACTTGCTGGGTAAAACACCATAGAAGATAAATTATTTTTTATCTCCACTTTGCACATGAGGAAATTGAGTCAAGGGGACATTCTAAGACCATATAACCAATAAGTAACAAGGTCAAAATTCTAGCCCAGATCGCTCCATAACTCCAAAGTGTGGGCTTATTCTTAGTGGCTACACTTCAGCCAATGGCAAATCGCTATACAGAATCTCCAAAATGTCTGGGAAGACAGGCTGGCTTCAGAGGTAGGGGAGTCACATGGGCCCCAGCAGAAGTCAACAAGTTTCCAAGGCTCACCCTCCCAGGAGTGGAGGAAGAGGAAATGCTATGAGTTTATTCACCTACAGATATAATTCTTATCCACCAAGAAACACTCTAGCAGAGATGGTTGACAGTTACCTAGGAGTCAGAAGGGGCCACATGCAGGCCATCACCCTATGGCTTTGCCTCCAAATTTCATCATCCTTGTTACCAGATCAATCAAGCTGGAGCACAGCTCTTGTCCCACTGTCTCCTGCCCACAGACCCTCAATGGCTCCTCAATGCTAAAGCCTCTTCATCTGTCTCCACTGCCTTATACCCTGGGCTCCCGACAAATTTAACTGTCTATCAGTCCCCAAGTCACCCTGTCTTTCCTACCCCAAGGCTTTGGCCCCAGCTGTTCTCTTCCCTAATGAATTCTGCCCAACCTTCAAGGCCCTTTCTCTTCCATGGAGCCTTTCCTGATTATTTCAGGCCTTCTGATTTCTTCCTTCCTCAATATTCTCAGCACTGAAGGCTTATACTCCTAACATAGCAATTATACTTCCCAACAACTATGTTCATTTTACTTTTCAAAAATTATTTCAGTACATGTTTCAGAGGGTATAAACTAAAAGCAGTTCCCTTTCCTGCCTCTAATTCAGTTTCTTTTTTTTTTTTTCTCTAATTCAGTTTCAATCCCAAAGGCAACTACCTTTACTGGTTACTTGTGTATCTTTTTTGGGTTTTGCATTTATTAAATTTTTATGCATTTAAAATTTTGTACACTCATCTTTTTAGAAACAAATTTACATAAATAGAATAAAATTGCACACATTATTCTATAATTTTCCTTTTACTTTATGTATCTGGGCTTTTTCCCCACATTCATATGCAAGGATAAGCATATGAAACCCCCACCACCACCACAACACAGGTCCCCAGGACCATCAAACCACCCTGGAGATGACCCCGTATGCCAACCTGTCCTAATATATATCAGAGATTCCCAGTTGATAACTTGCAAATCAATCTGTCCCAAAAATTAGTTTCATTTGAGCTACCCAGATTGTAAAAATTCAGCCAAAGTTTGAAAATAGAAAAAATTCATATAAAAATCCAGCTCATCTTATAAAAACAAAAACTGTGGCAACTCTGGGCACCCATGAGAAATAGAATGACTCTTATATTTTACTGTTCTCCCTACTATTCTCTACTGATTGCCTATATTGAGGGCAAATGCCTAGTGCTATCTATCACCACATCTACATTTCTAATATTTGGACGGTAGAGAAATTTCTATATACCCATATCTCAGCCAGAATTGGGAAAGCAAAATATAAACAGAGTGGTATGGCCAGGCACAGTGGCCCACACCTCTCATCCCAACATTTTAGAAGGCCAAGGCAGGAAGATTATTGAGGTCAGGAGTTTAAGACTAATCTGGGCAACATAGTAAGATCCCATGTCTACGAAAAATTTAAACATTAGTGGTGGCATGTGCCTGTAGTCCCAGATGCTGGAGAGGTTGAGGTGGGAGGATCGCTTCAGTGCAAGAATTCGGGGCTACAATGAGCTATGATCATGCCACTGTACTCCAACCAGGATGCAAGAGTGAGACTCTCTCTCTTAAAAAACAAAAACAAACAAACAAACCCCAAATCCCAGAATGGTAAGACAATTTCAAAAACAAATTCAAGAGCATAAACATGGGCTGCCTTTTTGTTATTTGCTAAGTCTCTATGGACACTTGAATTTGCAACTCTTCTTTTTTTTGGCTTGGCCCCTATATAAATTAGAAAGAGTTTACAACTTTTTTCTTGTACCAACAGCACTGATTCTAGAAAAGACCTTCCTGTCAAGAATACCTGTTTCTGGCTTAAGAGTAAGAACTAAAGGAAGGAAGTAAAAATTGGCTCAAAAATTTCCCCTCACAAAAAAATCTTAGAATAATCTTTCCAACAACTAACAGTGGAGTAGACTTTCCTTTAGGCTTGCCTGACTAGGCTCACAAAGAGGTAAACCCCAAATCAGCTGCTACACCCCTTCCTTCAGAGTAAAAAGCAACAGTGCTGTTCCTAGAGAATACAAAGGACAAAAGATATCAATGGATATAGCCCCAGAAGATGCTGAAAGGGGCCACTGACAGCAGTCAAGGACTTCTGGAATGGAAGGACAGTTAACAAGCAGTCACCCAGGACAAGATCAAAGACCTCCCCCAGAGCAAAAAGTGTGAAGTCTACTGTGGTGTTTGGAGCACAGGCCCTGGAATCCAGCCCTCTCCAGCTGCCCATCTCACAGATAAGAAACTGCTCCAGAAAGCAATTGCAAAAGTTGCCACCATCTTTTAAAAATAATTGCTTCAAAGGCCTGGCACTGTGGCTTACACCTGTAATCCCAGCACTCTGAGAGGCCAACACCAGTGGATTGTCTGAGCTCAGGAGTTCAAGACCAGCCTGAGTAAGAGCGAGACCTGTCTCTAAAAATAGCTGGGTGTTGTGGCAGGTGCCTGTAGTCCCAGCTACTTAGGAGGCTGAGGCAAGACAATCACTCGAGCCCAAGAGTTTGAGGTTGCTGTGAGCTAAGATGCCACAGCACTCTACCAAGGATGCAGGTGAGACTCTGTCTTAAATGAATGAATGAATAAAATTGCTTCAGCTAGTTATTCAGAAGGATCTTAAAAGGCCCACAATTACTAGGTGATCAGATGTGAATGATACTGCATTACCAGCCCCCAACAGTGACATATGACATTAGTATATTCCTTCACTCATTTAACAGATATTCGAGAGCCAACTAGATGCCAGTCCCAAAGTGTCTTACACCTAGAAGGTGAGTAATCAAGAAGAGGGAAGGGGTGCACAACACCTTAGTTTCTATCGCCTGCCAGAGATGAACAAAAGCACAGGGTTTTTCAGATGTTCAGATTCATGAATAATAATCTGTCTTCTTAATCTGTAAATTCTCAGTTTATTAAGCCAAGTGGATACCTATCTTATCACAGAGAGTAACCCTGGCTTTCCAGAGGTCACAGTATTAAAAGTTTTAGAGCTGAAAATGACTCAGCTCTCTTCATCCAATCTCTTTATTTTGTAGATGAGGAACCTGAGGCCCGGGAAGGTTATGGGAATTACTTGATGTCACAGTTATTTTTGAACCATAAATTAACACTAGGTTCCAGAAAACAAGCAATAAGAAAAAAATCATACATTGTTTTAAAACTAATTTCCTTCCTTAATCAAAATCCATCTTCCAGTGACTAATTTCTACTAGCAAACACAAACAGTACATTTTAGTGCTGGGAATCCCTGTGTCTAGTCAAAAGATCTCATGAGTAACATTAGTGTGGATTCAAGGGCCATACAAAACACACACACACACGCACATACACACACCCTGGGAGAAGGCCAAATGAAGACAGAGGTAGAGACTGGAGTGATGCATCTGTAGGCCATGCAATGCCAAGAATTGCCATCACAGGCAAAGAGGGAAGCATGTAATGGAATCAACCCTATTGACACCTTGATTTTGGACCTGTGGCCTCCAGAATTATAAGAGAATAAATTTCTGCTACCGCGTTTCCCCAAAAATAAGACACTGTCTTATATTTATTTTTTTTCAAGAAGACACACTGGCTTGACACCTGTGGCTCAAGCGGCTAAGGCGCCAGCCACATACACCTAAGGTGGTGGGTTCAAATCCCCAGACCGGGCCCGCCAAACAACAATGATGGCTGCAACCAAAAAATGGCAGGGCATTGTGGCAGGCGCCTGTAGTCCCAGCTACTTGGGAGGCTGAGGCAGGAGACTCGCTTGAGCCCAGGAGTTGGAGGTTGCTGTGAGCTGTGATGCATGGCCCTCTACCCAGGGGGACAGCTTGAGGCTCCGTCTCAAAAAAAAAAAAAAAAAGAATCCAGCTTTTATTTTGTTTGCTTCTATCTACTATATTCTTCATATTTAAGTAACTGTTTTCTCTTTCAAAACTTCATTTTCCTACAGTTTCTCTCAGAATTTATTTAAGTCTGTTTTCTGC
>CAUYQV010063693.1:0-44481 GCA_963574575.1 Galagoides demidoff
CACAGGCGCCAGCCACAATGCCTGGCTATTTTTTGGTTGCAGCCATCATTGTTGTTTGGCGGGCCCGGGCTGGGGATTCGAACCCGCCACCTTAGGTGTATGTGGCTGGCGCCTTAGCCGATTGAGCCACAGGCGCCGAGCCGGAGTCATGTTTTAATCAAAAGATTACTCAGACTTTTGGCTAAAATCATGTGTAATCACAAGATACCTCATTTCTGTATGTGATTCACACATTACATAGAAATTTGTCATTTCTTAGTATTCTTAATTAAAATGCTAAGACTACTGGCAATAACCTTTAAATACCATTGTTTTCTAGCATTTAGGCATTTTTGCTTGTCTTTTATCTTCACGTTGGCTACAGAGGCCTTTTGGATGGTGAATCCAGGTAGAGAAACATGGGGAAAAAAACACAAAAGAAAATGGTTAGTTCTAAGACACTAAGGCAAGTGGTGATTTCTTTTCCTTTGCTTGCCTATAATCCTATTACAAAAATAAATAAATAAATAAACAAAAAGTGTCATGAAGAGTCAAAAGTCTTATTTCCTTTTAAACAAAAATTACAGAGGCAATTTAGGTTTTCATCAACAAATAGAAAATCCGTTATAAATACTTTGGAAAATGTTTTAAAAGAGTAACAGAGACACTAATAATGGATGCAATAAATCCTATCTTCAATGATCTTTTAAAACCTCAGTCCATCTGACCACAAGTCCACTTAATTGACGAGAGAATAATAACATCTGTTAATAGACCGCCCACTATGTGAGAAGTATTATATCAATGATCATACTTAAAATGCTTCTTACCCTTACAAAAGCTCTTGCAGATGATTAAATCAATCATTGTAGAAAATTTTAGAAACAGATAAAGAAGAAAATAAATTTATAATCATCTCACATTTTATCATCTACAGATGTCCACGTTGGTTTTTAAGCAATTTAAAGTTAATATTTTTAATGGCTGTGTGGTCTTCCATTTCATGTATGTTTTAAATTAGATTTATTTAATGGATCGATTAATAGGTATTTAGAATTATTTTCTATTATTTTAAATAGTGCTGTAGGAACAATATTGTATATATTTTGGGACTCTTGTCTGATTGTTTCCTCAGGAGAACTTTCTAGAAACGAGCTTGCTGGGTAAAGTATATACCTTTTTTAAAGGACTTTTAACAATTGTGTTATCCTGGAATAAAGCAGAATCAGTTCCACTCCTAAAAGCAATATGTGAAAATGCTCATTTCTTTACATATCCACATTAGCACTAGATAATACTATTCTTTCAATCCTTGCCAATCTGATAAATGAAAATGTTATTTCATTTCAATTTGCATTTAATTACCAGTGAGGCTGAATTCCTGCTGTTAAGTCAACTATTTTTCCATTCTATATTCACTTCCATGGCATCCTTGTATGTCCTCAAAAATGGCAGAAATCATAGTGAATGAACTAGCATGAATCGCAACATAACCTGCAATTCAACATTATTATGCACCTTCTGTGTACTTCAGTGTTAAAAAGTGTTTCTTTTCCAGAAAAAGTGGAGTCCTAGAAAGAAGAGATTTCACTTGGCTCATTATCTCCAGAAAGTCCTGCTTCCTTATGGATCTTAAGGTAGTTAGAGTCACGTATGAATCTCTTACAACATATCAAAAGACAAGGGGACTTGCCTGGCACGGAGCAGGGCCACTTTGCTCCCTAGGTTTTGTCCATACGCCTTTCACAGACTTTCTCCCTCCACAACAGGGACTCGAAGCCCTGGGAGTTTCAGGAATTTGTTCAAAGACAAAATCTCATTCGTGGCAAAGCCAAGACTTGGGTCTTCTCTCTTGTGACTCTCATCACTATTTCTTGTAGTCTGTGCTATCCAAACCCAAATAACTGGTTTTATATCTGAACTTGCTCTTGACTATCTAACTTTCACTTACTTCCCAGGGGTTGATTACAGCTCTGCAAGTATTCTCAGGACTTCCAGGAAAACAACTTTTACTCTGTAGACCCTCAGTACCTAACATAGTGCTGCCAGGGCCAGCAAACCTTCACCTAAACACTTTCTTGGAGGAGGCTGGGTCTGTGTCAACTGCTCTGCTATGCTCTGCTCATCCTTTCCAGAGTGAAATCTCTCAAACATCTTTTGGGTGGTTGCTTTTAAAAATAGCAAAAATCAAACACATTTCCAGTTCCCTTGCTTCAGATTTTTGTGCCCTTGTTGGCTGTATAGCATCCTTTAAAATTAGAACGTTAGGAAATTATTTGTGATGTGCTGTTATTTTATCTTTATTTTTAAAGGAGATGATTTCTTCCCTCTGCTGAGGCATTTCTTTAATAATCACTGGGTGATGTGGAATGCACTCAATTTGATCTGCGCTTCACTTGTGATATTTTAATTTTAACTTTTGGTGTCATTAGAATTGGAATGGGTAATACTTCTCTTTAGAGGAGCAAGTGATTCAAAACAACACCTCAGTCCCTTCCAGTCACTAACTCAACAGTTTAATATAAAATTTTAAAGAAAATTACCTTTTATAACCAATACTAACTCTCAATTCCAATTTCTTTGTAACCTTATAGAACCTACATCTCACTATGGGATGATAACTTCTTAAAGGATGAGAGATAAAGCTTAAAAACCACCAATGATGGGTTGAAGCAAATCCCGCTAATCATGAGTGCTTTTCCTGAAGGAGGTGAGGGGGAAAAAAATCCTACCCCCTTAAAACCACCCAGAGCCAGTAAAACAAATGATGACCAGAGAACTCTCTGTCAACGGCACTCTAATTTCCCATCTAAATTATACCGCAGCGATGGCTGCCAGATAAAATCCCTGGAATTGATTTAGGGTGGGCAGCGCTTCTTCAGCGGTCTTGATTACCAAGGTTAATTCTGGGATCTCTGCCACCCACAGGGCTATAGCAGATAAATAACACCATTTTTCTTCAGCTTTCGTGCTGAGGTATAAGTCTCACTTGAGAGGAGCTTAGATTTATCGTTGATGTAATTTAGAATTCTAGGCCCATAAGTTAATGCTTCAGAAATGTCATCTTTATCTGTTCTAGGATTACAAATGGACGGATCCTTGGCACAACTCCTCACTTGGCCTCTTTGCTTATGAGGAAGGCCTTATTCTGCCAGATTCATCACTTTTTGCAGTGGAAAAAGCCATGATTTTGGTGTAGACAACAAAGAAAAGATTAATGTAAATGACAGCACAATGTTTTTGAAACATCACCCCTGGAGAGATTAAATAATGCTATAGAGCCCTTACGAGGCACTAGGTCCTGAAATAGTACTTTAGAATATCATTCTTACAGCATACTTTAATTACATAAGCAATTAAAGCTAATATGTATGTAGTACCTTATATATGTTAATCCATTAACTCATTTAATCCTTTCAACAGCACTGTGAGGTATATATTATTACCTCATTTTAGAGATGAGGAGACTGAGGCAGAGATAGAAAGATTATGCAGCTAGCTCAAGTTCATGCAAGAAGGTAAGTGGTAAAAGCAGGACTAGCGGCCAGCCCACCTGACTTTGGAGGCTGTACTTTAACCCCTGCCGTTTAGAAAAGAGTTGAGTTCCCATTGAGAGGGGAAATCCCATTCAGTTACACCCCAGATCAGACTCCCTCTCGTTGGGTTTTTCTATGCATCATGTGCATAGATGTACATACAAATACATTGTTTTGTTGCTTCTTTGTTATTGTTATTTGTATGATTTCTTTCATATAAATATTATCTTGTTATCCACATTTTTTTTTTTTTTACTAAACATTGTCTATAAGGGCTCCCTTTGATCATTTATTGAGCTGGCTGTCACTTCTTTATGTGTAGAGAGCCCACGCTGTTTGCTTTTCATAAATGTGGGCCACTGGATGGCGCTACAGAGTGAGTGTGGGCGCAACAGCTCCTGAGTGATGTCCTCACTGGAAGGAGCTGCTGTGAGACAGCCCTTGCAACATGGGTTGGGCAGGCTGTCAGTAACCAGCTTCTTCTAGATTGTGTTTTTTCCCCACACAGGTATGCAAATGTTATTGTGGTCAAACTCTCAAACCTTAAAGTAGAAGAATTTTCTACACAGGCTAAAAGTTCCTTCATTTTTTTCATCCCAATCCCTCAGTTTAGATAATTGCGAGCAGAACTTTTAGTGACTTAAGGATGTTATTTAACTTTTACAAATTATATATGTCTTATTAAGAAATTGGGAAATGCCTTACAGAGACAAAATGAGATGTAATGTGTGATAACTAAGAAAGTTAACATTTTATTAAGACTTCATTTGTGTATGTTATTTAAATGTACAATAACCCCAGTGATTAGTGGATGTGAGTCTTTACAAAAGTTTTGAGATACATGAAAATCAAGAAACATACAATCCCTGTGGACTGAAACAAATGAAGCCCTCGCATAGCACTGAGAATCTGAGCAAGATGAAACTTGGATGGGGGAATCAGCAAGGACGCTGTCGACTGTGTTTCTTGGAAGTGAAATATTGGACCATAACACAGTCTGTCACCAAACTTTCATAGTTACCCACATACTATGTATAAACATTTTACATACCAAAAAAATAAAGCTTAAGGAGTTAGATAACTTGCCATGGATAACTCGACAATTAGCACAGCCTGAGTGAATCCAGATCCACAACATCTCATACATCAAGGACGCTCAGGAAGTGTTAGTTCTCTCTTGCAAGGATAAAAACATAAGCTATGGCTCAGGTGATGGAAAAAGATATGAAGAAGAAGGATTTAAAAAAATACAACAACCTAAAGATAAACATGTTTTGTAATGAGTTTATTTATTAAAAACAAATATTATTTAATAAGTGTTTATTGATGCTCCATGGAGGAGGCTTGGTGTAAAGTAGTAGTGGTAAATCTCAAGCAGTGATACAGAAACAGCCCGAAGCTGCCACAGACAAGGAATTTGTCTCACGGGACTTCTGATGCATGATGTCTAGCCTGCTGGTTTCTCTCCAAAGGGAGATGCATTTCAGCTCCTACCTGGGATGGGGTGGTAACATCCCACTCCCCCTTTTGAATCTTGTCCCTCCAAATTTATCTTCTCCCAACTGCCTATGATATCTGTCCAAAGGACAAATCTAAATTTCTTTCTTAAAACATATGTAGGTTCCTCTTTCACCATCAGATTGTAGTATTTACCTGTTTTTCTATAACCAATTGCTGCTAGTTGTGGCTGCTTACAAAAACCAAACATTTATCTCACCATTTCTGTGGCTCAGAGTCTGGGTCAGCTTGCCTGGGTGCCTCCGGCTCAAGGTTGCTGGTGAGGCTGCAGTCAAGCTGTTGGTAGACCTGGGGTTTCTTCTGAAGGCTTCACTGAAGGTTGAGGGGAACTCACTTCAGAGCTCATTCATGGGATAGCAATCGGTGAATTTCGGTTGTCATTGCCACACAAGCCTCTACACTTGCCTCAAATATGGCAACTTCCTTCAGCTGGAGCAAGTGAGACAGAAAATGTAGACTTTCTTCATTATTTAATCCCATGAGTAACAACCTATTCCTTCTGGTATTTTCTATTTATTAGAAAAAAATAGTTTATCCTTCACAAAGCGGGTATGCATAGGGGATAATTCTGTACAAGGACATGAGTATTAGGATGAGGAAATCATCAGAAACTTTTGGAGGCTGCCTCCCACCCAGATATATGTACAACTTTATATTCAAAGCTTGATTTATAGAATCCAGTCTCTTCCTCACCATCACCCAATTGCCCTTCCTACCATATCTGTTATCACTTCCTAAATTCCAGTAATGCAAAACTGCTGGTAGCTGCTCTGTGTTTCCCTCCACCTACAATGAACAGTGTTTCAAGGCTACCTGAGGCTGCTATCTGGTAGCCTTCCCTCTTACTGAAATGGCTAATGCTACTTCATCTCTTTAAGACAAAGTGCAGGTGCCAGTTCAGGTGTCAAAATAGCCCCCCCTCTAAATGGCCCCCCAGCTTCAATCTGAGAGATATTGCTCACTTGTGCCATCATTAATCATGGGGCACCCTTTCAACCCAGCACTCAATACCTTATTTTGAAATCATATCACTCTGAATACTCCATGAATATCTGAGTGCAGGTGCAATATCTTCATCATTGAGACCTGCCAAATGTCTAGCACATCAATAGTGCTCAATAAGTATTTAAAGAATTTTTTTATCACCTAAATTTTCAACAACTCATGATAGTTTTCTCGTATGAACTTCCAATTATTCCTTACAAGGGAAAACGTGAGTTTGATAAATAATCTATGTCTTAGGTAGAATACAAATTCTTCCAATCACCTCCCAAGTGCCCCCTCATTGATTTCATGGGCTGGGATGTTGCTTTCTCCTCCCAAGGTCTTTGAGGCTGAGGCAGCTATATCCCTACAGCCTGGTTGGCTATGTGTTATTTCCACACTCAAATCCTTCCAATATAAGCCACATAGGCTTTCCAAGGGTCTACCTGAGCTGGTGACAGCTTAATGACTTCCCTGATGATTATAAGTCAGACTGTGGTCCCAAGGTCTTTTGTCTTAAGAGGAGGAACACCCTATTTTCCCCACGTGGTAGATGGTGAGGTGGTGAGGTAGCAGATGTGACCAGAAACAAAGATAAGAGAGTGAGTCATGCTGAAGCCACACATATTGCCCTAAGCCCCATGAGCCAGCATTGATCTGGTTTGTATTCCCTTTGTGCCTCTAAAGCCAAGATAGCACTCAAACAAGGTTCAATAAAAATTTTTGAAATGAGGAAACTGCTTGGTTCCCACAGCACAACCTGCCCTGCCTTGAGATGAGATAAGAACACTTGGGGTTCAGGAGATATGGCTGGGACATCCTACTTGTGCATAAACTGGGGTATGTAGGAAGTTCCATGTTTCTTTATGCTCTTTAAGTCAACTTAGTTTGGCCTCATAGCTCCCATTCTTCTAGGCTTTTAGGAAATTCAACTTTATTCTTCTGGGGGGAGTTACCTCCTTTAGGGTAGAGTAAATATGCAAAGCCAAAGAATGGGAACATTTTTAGTTATCATCAGTTATTTACCAGAGGGTCCTGTTGGCCCAGCCTCTTGGCCTCGTCAGAGACACTGGTTCTACTGTTTCCTCACGAAATGGAGGCTCAAATCTAGTCTCTGTGGTGAAAATGGGGTCCTTATCCTCTATAAAGTGTTTCCAACCTCAACTTGGTAGAGTGGGAAAGGGGCAGTGAGGGTACTCCTGCCATGAAGCAGGTTCACTGAGCACTGGTCACCACTTCAACTCACTACATAATGGGCTACAGTTTCCACTGCTTACTGTCATGAGACCAGTGACACTCACACAAGTTAGGTACAGCAACCTCATTACTCACAGATAGGCAGGCAGCAAGGGAGAGTAGATGTCTCAGATTTAGGATGATTCAGTCCACCAAGATTCAGGAAAACTTGCAGGGTGCATGTAATATTGTCTGTGTGTGACCCATATGCACTATGGTTGAGGGACCCTAATTGAAGCAGACTATCTTGGGTTTTGTACCTGGGGACAGCATGGAGGACATTGCATTGGAGGACATCCTGTTTCTAGGAGGAACTGGAAGAGAGCCTGAGTGATTCTGGCCAGTTCCATTTTATCTCAAGGTGTTGCATTATCAGCACATTCTACAATTATTCCTGAGAACAACATTTGAGAAGGTGAGCAGAACTGGCTTGGTCCAAGGCTGTTTGTGCTTCCTACTAGGAGTGCCACAGGCCTTTCTCAGTTGTCAGCCCAGGAAGGTCTCTCTTCCCTGTTCTCACTATCAGATAATGTCTTTCTCACCTTGCTTGTTCAGTGACACCTTGCTGCCGGGTTCACACTGGAAGAACCATGAGTAGGCACTTGGTCCAGCCAAGGTACTTGAAGCAAGGATTGGAGAAACTTGAAGCAAGAATTGGTAGGAGAAAACATGGGGAGAATAAACAGAAGTTTCAAGGGTTATCCTTTTTCTTTAAGTGGAGATATATTGACAGATGCTCAGTCTTTGCCTTACTCTCTTTCTCTATTCCATGTTATTTTGACTGTTCTTTTGTAAGGTCCTGCTCTTTAAAAATATGATCAAAAAGTCCAAATATAACTAATAAATTAAATAAAATGCCTAACATGCTATTATTTACCTTGAATAAAAAAAAGAAAAAAAAACCCCAGAAGTTCCTATTTCAGTTCTTAACCGTCATTCCCTAGGGGAATGATAGACTCAGAGACAGGGGAACACAGAAACCATCTTTATTACCTGAGCCCACATGTCATAAGTAAAAAGAATTGCAGCTGAGAAGCCTTAACCTGAGGTTAGTTTGTGAGGGTTTCCTGACTAGTTTCTTTAGGCACGACAATGCCATGTTCTCACTATCCCTCTCTCAGAGGAGGCAGCAGCAGCAGGCAGTAGTCTAGTCCACGGCAGCACACTGGCAGTGAGGGATGGATCCCCTACAGCCTTCCAGGATCCACATCACAAGCACAGCTGATGACAAGGCACCCTGCTTGGGGCAGGGGTACAGAGCAGAGACACTAGAGCCCTTAGATTTGGGAAGATGGGAGTCCTTACCTATGCTTACCCCCCCTCATTCCTGCTCCTGTTTCTTGTTCCTATGACTCCCCTTTCTCCATTCTTGGGAGTTCAAAAGGTGTCATGTAGGAAGAGAGCAAGGAGCCAGAGCATATAAGAGATGAACTTGCAGGCAAACTAGTGACAAAAATTTCTTTGAAGGAAAGAACAAATATGCACTAATAGACAAGAGGGGAGGAAAGGAACAGAAACCAAGGATCTCTCAGCAACACCCTTTGGGGGGGAAATAGGGATGAAGAAAGAAGATGTGAGATAGTAACTCAGATGCACTGGACTGGCTTAACAAGGTGGTGGGTAGAGGTAGGTACACGGGGATGGGGAAGTAGCCTGAGCTGGGGGTAGCTTCAAGTTATAGTCTTCTAACTTAATAAGGAATAGTCTGCCGGGACTGTGATTCTGAGACAGGAAAAATGTTCTTTAGGGTTACATGCTCTATAAGGGAGTGAATGAAGGACAGATCAAAGGCCCCGTGGCCCACCTATTATCCTTACTCAAGTGCCTGCAAGAAGTCACTATCTTCAGGTGGTGCCTGTGGCTCAAAGGAGTAGGATGCCGGCCCCATATGCCGGAGGTGGTGGGTTCAAACCCAGCCCTGGCCAAAAACTGCAAAAAAACAAAGAAGAAGAAGTCTCTATCTTCCAAGTAGAGATTATTCTAGAGATGTCTGGACCATAAATTCCATGAAGAGAAAGAACAACTTCTGTCAGACTTGTGAGTATCTGGGATCTGGGATGAATTGGAATGGATCTGGGGGTGGATTGGATCACAGCTGAATTCCAGGGAGCTAAACATTGGGGTATGGGGTCTCAGGTCAGGTCATTGATTAGGTTGCTACTATTTTATGCTCTGTAGAACTTATTCCTTCCATACTAAGAGGAACATTATATTAATGCTATCATACCCTTAAAGATAAGCATGCAGGTAATCAGATAATAGTTTACATTTTACTCCAATTTTTCAAGTTTCATGGCAATATACCCAATCTGATTGCTAATTAAGTCAGGGTATTTAAGACAGTAGGTCTTAATTAGACATTAAACCAGGAAACATACGTGTTCGAAAGCTCAAGAACATAATTTAAATATGTTTGAACCCAGATGACCTTTTAAACTCACTCATTCAAGAGTGTTTTCCTTTGCAATGTCTGAAAGATGGTACTTTCCCAGCTCTACTCAAACATCTACCACTCATTTCAGTCACCCCTCCTCTGAGATGGTTATGGTGGTGCAGAACATGAAGAAGTCTTCTGTCGCTATGCCAGGTATAATATACATTGTGCTCTGACGGTCTATTTGTTTTTAGGTTAGGTAAGGGTTAATGTTCATTCCCACCAGGTACAATCCATTCTACATTCTCTAGCAACTATTTCAGACAGGATTACTTGGTGTTTGTTGGAACCCCAATCAGAAATTTATTCAGAGGGCACTTACGGTGATCATCTCGATGTTCATCAGCTCATGTTGGGTGATGCAGAGCAGCAAGGCAGGCTGAGAACCTTGATGATTGCTGGGCTGCATATGGGTGTAGAATTTTCTGAGTCCATGGTAATAGCCCATCTGCTTCTGATGGCTTCAGTGTAATACCCTTTATTGAGTATTTTCTATAGGCCAATCATAGTGCTAGTAATTTAGTATAAAAACTCCATCTAATCACTATGAAAAGTCTATGAAGAAGGTGATATTATCTCTGTTTTACCAAAAAGGGAGATTTTTAAAGATTAAGTGAATCAATAAACTTCATGAAGGATCACAAAAGAGGTGAGATTTGGAGTTTCATCTGTCTAACTACAAAGCTGATGCCTTGCACAAAGGCCATTCTTTCCTCCCCTGAAATAAAATACTAAGATGTGTAATTTGCTCCTAAATTCTGGTTGTACTTCATTCAAATTTCAGGGCAGGATATCAAATATAAGAAACAAATTTAGAACTCTTACACTATGTTAAACTCTGTCCTAAGCACTCTAGAGGATAGACATAATATAGTTCCTGCTGTGTACAGAACTTAGACTCTAATAAGAAATGAGACATGACATATGAAGAGATAATCAGCAATACAAGAAGCAACTTGCAATTTGAAAGTGCCAACTGAGGGTACAGAGAGATACTGGAAGCAAGAGCAAGTCACAGTCACTGTGGGCTGAGGTTGTTTAGAGAACACTTTAATGGGGAATGGGATGTCTGTTTCCAGGACAGGAATGGTGTCTTAAGGCAGGAGTCGGGATAGGAGATGAACATTGGTTCCAGGAAGGAATTTTGGTCAGAAAAAATGGATTGAACAAATGCAGAGAGAAGAAAAAGTGAAGAGTGGATAAGGCTACAGGGAAGAGGCACGTTTGAGTGGAGTAAAGATCCTATAGAGGAAGCAAGGTTGGAAAGATAGATAGCAATTGATTGTGAAGGACAGAAGAGCAAAGCTAAGGGTGCATCAGCTTAGTCCAGAAGGTCATGAGAGGGACACTGGTGAACTTTATTGACTAGGAGATTGATTTGTCAAGACAAGTTTTCAGAAAAGAGAACCTTAATACCAATGGGCAGAGTAGGAGGCTATAGGCAAGGGGGGGTTGGGAAGAGCAGTCCACATGGGGAACACCTTGGCCAAAGGGGTAGCTATTTATCCAGCTTTGGGATCACTATCCAGGGTGTCTTTCTTTCCACTATTCAGAGTTTTCCTTTGGTTGCCTCTTGCATTCTTGCCAGGGTTGATGGTTTACTTAGCAGAGAGGAGCAGGGTCAAACATGTCTATGCCACATTAGAAACACTCTTTTATTCTCTTCCTAGGGCAGTGGTTCTCAACCTTCCTAATGTCTCCTAATGCTGCAACCCTTTAATACAGTTCCTTGTGTTGTGGTGTTCCCCAACCACAAAATTATTTTTGTTGCTACTTTGTAAATGTAATTTAGCTACTGTTATGAATTGTAATGTAAATATCTGATATGCAGGATATATTTTCATTGTTACAAAGGAGTCATGACCCATGGGTTGAGAACCACTGTCCTAGGGTATTCATTCCATTTCCTTTTTACATGCTCTTATTTACTCTTTCTCCTTAATTTTCAAAGGTTAGTCCATTAAGTATGGATTCACATTGTAGTTTTTAAACTTCTTTTTGTAATTATTATTATTATTATTTTTTGGCAGTTTTTTGCCAGGGCTGGGTTTGAACCTGCCACCTCTGGTGTATGGGGCCAGCGCCTCACTCCTTTGAGCCACAAGTGCCACCCTCTTTTTGTAATTGTTAAAATGTATAGACATGATTTGAAGAAAAAGTAGGTCAGATGTCACCTAATCTATTGAGGATTTTTTTTTTTGAGAAAGTTCTTATAATTTTTTTTCATGTGAAAAGCAAATGTTTAAGTTTCAAAAATTGAGTATGTTTTGTCCCTCCCCCCCTCATCATGGATCAGTTAACTTCATGTTGGTGATCATATCTCAAGCAGAGAATGTTTTGATTTATTGACAGGGAATATTTAAGCAATAGCACTTAGACCACCACTATTCTGAGTCTTTGGAGGAAATGAGCCAATGATGGCTAAAATCTCTACTTCTAACATAACAACCTTGGAAGTAAGGGTTTTGTGAGGAGCTGACCTTGGAGTGAAGATCAGGAACATACATGGTGGAAGAGGGGAGGAGAGAGAGATCTCTAAAAGATCTGAGAACAGGTAAAGACCAGAACTGGCTCACAACTTCTCTCTCCAAGCACAACTACCATATGGATGATGTCCTCAGATCAAGCCTACTCTCCCCTTTGTGAGAAAGACAGGTGCTTGAGCAGTGGGAACTTAGACTAGGAAGTGGCAACTCTGATGTCTAAATCACACCACTGGAGGAAGAAAATCCCAACCAGTGTGAAAAAGATCTGTTTGGTTTTTCCATGACAGAATTAAGACATAGGACATTGGCTTTTTGTAAGACTCAAGATCAGATTTTAGATTGTTTTTTAATTAAAAAGAATTTTAATTTAGTTTCAGTTTTCTCAATCTGAAAATCCTGATTTTAAATGTTTCTTTCTGGGGATTCCAAGAAGTCAGCTTTTAGATTCAAATCTAAAACGTGGCTCTACTGATTCAATGCATGAGGAAACTATGGGCAAACAAGGAACTTGCTAGTTCGGGGAGCAAAAATGTATTGGTTCAGTATTACAAAAAATGTGTGGTAGCTGTAGATCTTTTAAATGGCTCTATAAATTATATGTGGGTACTTTAACTCTTATTATGATTATTAGGACTGATGTGATGATCTTTATCCTTTTACTTTAAAGGATAAAGATTACTGAAGGGAGGCCACACCCAGTGCAGTTCACCCATGAGTGATTTTCTGTGGAAGTGTGAAATTTGACACAGTCAATAAGAGTCAGTGGATTATTAACTATTGAATTGACTAGCTGCCTGTACTTATCTTGTTTACCTTAGGCCTCTGAAATTCACTGCTAATATAAGATAAGCATGTCATTAAACTTAGCTGTGAGTCTCTTTCCCAGGAAACTTGTATTTCCTAATCCTGACTACCACATACCCATAAGAGTTCACAAATTTCTTCTTTCTGAATTTTTAATTATTGGTATAGCCTCTGAGCCTCACTTCCAGTAAGTTTCCCAGAGGAAAACCAACTCTCAACCTGTGGTGGGAGGAAACCTGCCCTTTTCATCTAACCACATCTAGTCTCAGGTGGTTTTCAGCCTCCTCATCTCTCTCTTCTTGACCCTTCCTTCTTGACACCTTATGTCCTCATGTCTCTATCATTTCTAGCACTTTCTCCTCAGCTATGGTGCCCTCTCCCAGGAAGGTATGATTGGTAAGAACAAACTTTCTCTACTTCCTTCTCTCTTCACCCTCTGTGCACTCTGCCTTGGTAATCTTTCTGCCTTATTCAGACAACACTGGTAGACTTCAAAGTGGGACCCTACCTAAGGGGATGTGTATTTAATTAGAAGTCGTAGCTATTTATGATCACCTTCACTTTCAGAGTTAATCTAATGGTAGTTTTTGAGGCACAAAAGACAAGGGTATTTGAAAAAAGGGAGGTTTCTTAGATTCCCTCAAAATACATCACTGGTCTTGCAAATTGTCTTCATTGCTTAGGTAAGTACTGTCTGTGGGTTTGTAGAATTGTCTTCCTCTTGTCTTTTCTGTTTATTTAGAGCCTTATAGGATTATATTCATAACCAAGGGCCTTCTTTTCTCCCTCTAGTCCATACAATAAAGGCTTAGGTCCAAGTCTTACCTTAGTACAACATACTCTTTCTCATATAAACCAAGTGCTTTGACAATTCCTCTTTATGGGGTTTTCTCAGAACCAAAAATAAAAATCCTTCCCCCCAGGAAGAGGAGATTTATTTACCTTACATAATACTTAATGTCTCAAAAATAGTGTATATGGCAGCTAAAAATAAGGGCCCAATGACAGCATACTACATAATCAACATCCTCCCGAATGCCCCCCTTTATGTTTCTGTTCACTAATGTGCAGAACTCTGTTTCCTAACATCCAGTGAGCACATAAATAAATAAAAGCAGCTGGTATCTAGACCTGCAAAACATAGCTACTGGTTGTTCAAATCGTCTATCTTTTTTAAAAATTTCAGATTAAAATGAGGGTACAAATGTTTAGGTTACATTATTTTTGTTTCTAAGGTAAAGTTCAAGTTGTAGTTAAGCCCTTTACCCAGAATACTCTTACATTGTGCACATTAGGTGAGAACTTGCTAATCCCTTACCCTCTTCCCCTTTCTCTTTTCTTTCCTCCTCCCTCCCTCTCACTTGAATATATCTGTGCTTTTCTTTCATGTGGATGTGTAGTTGTTTATATATTGGTTTCATATTAGTGTTGAGTATGTTGGACATTTGCTTTCCCATTCTTCTGACACTTTATTGAGAAGAATGTGCTTTGACTCCATCTAGGTAAATACAAAAGATATAAAGTCTCTATCCTTTTTTATAGCTGAATAGTACTCCATGGTATACATTAACAAATACAGTTTGTTAATACATTTATGAGGTAATGGGCACTGGAGTTGCTTCCATGTCTTGGCAATTGTGAATTAAGCTGCAGTAAACATTCTAGTGCAAGTGTCCTTGTGGCAAAACGACTTTTTTTCTTCTCAGTAGACACCTAGAAGTGAGATTGCAAGATCAAATGGAAGGTTGACTTTTAGTTCTTTGAGAATTCTTCATACTTCTTTCCATAGAGGTTGCATTAGTTTGCAATCCCACCAGCAATATAAAAGTGTCCCTCCACTCCACATCCACACCAGCATCTGCAGCTTTGTGATGTCAGTTATTCTCCCTGGGGTTAAGTGATATCTCAGAGTGCTTTTGATTTGAATTTCTCTGATGCAAATCTTCTATCCATCACCTTCCCTGCATTAGGGCTGACAACCAACATGTCTCTGGGTATTTTCACATTCCCTTGTTGGATAATTCCTTTTTTCTACTATTTTAGGGTAACAAGAGGAAGCCTGTCTTATTCTAGGTATCTAAAGGGCAATATGTGAAGCTTATGTGAGGTGTATTCAGCATTTGAATAGAAATTAAGGAGAATTAAATACACACATATACATACTTTTGGCTTTATTTTAATTTTCTTTCTATTTCCTTCCTTGAATGCACTACCTCCCCAACCTCATTCCCATGAATTAAAAAATTAGCAAAGATTGCTGAATAATGCATACATTAAAAAAAATTTCCTTTGTTCTCTTCATGTCATTGTATTTAAGGTATTTGTGTGGTTAAAAATGAAACAGTTGTCAGCCTATGTTTGGTGGACTTTTTCCCTATAGAAAATTGCTGCCATTTTTCTCTTCCATGGGCAAAAGTTCAGAACAGTGATAGTGAGTATGTTTTGACTTACAAGGTATCATGAATAAAAGATAACTTTGTGTTAGGGCAACTGATAAAGTCGACAGTAGAGAACAGTTGAGATATTTGTCATTAGACTTCTATTTTTCATTTGAATCTTCAAAATAAATAAGCCAAAATAAAAAGCCATCTTAAAAAGTAACAGCCTTCAGGATGAAGAAGCTGTGAGGAGCAAGAGCTTCCCTGCAATGGTGATGGTGAAGCCGGAGGAAGAGCAGAAGAGGTGGAGAGGGGGCAACCCCTCTATAAAATACAACTTCTGATTCCACCAGGGCTGCTTGTCCAGGTTACCACCCTCCTGTTAGGACATGAATCAGAAAGCTAATAACACTTCCCTGTTTCTTCTAAGGATAGAATTCAAATTAATTAACAACAACAAAAAAAGAGCTAACAATCCTATCTATCATTGGGCAAGTGACATGAATAGAACCATCTCTGAGGAACAAATGGCTAACAAACATGAAAAAAATGCTCATCATCCTAATCATCAGAGAAATGCAAATCAAAACCACCCTGAGATATCACCTCACCCTAGTAAGATGAGCCCACATTACAAAGTTCCAAAACTGCAGATACTGTTGTAGATGTAAAGATGGAGGGGAATACTTTTATACTGTTGGTGGGACCACAAACTAATACGGCCTCTTTGGAAAGAAGTATAGAGAATCCTCAAGGAATTCAAATTTGATCTCCCATTTGGCCCTGAAATCCCACTAATAGGCATCTACCCAAAAGAAAAAAAAATATTTTATCAAAAGGACATTTGCACTAGATTGTTTACTGCAGCTCAATTTACAATCACCAAGATGTGTAAACAACCTGAATGCACATCAACTCAGGAATAGATTAATAAATTGTGGTATATGGATACCATGGAAAACTATTCAGCCATAAAAAAGATGGTGACTTCACATCTTCTGTAATATTGTGGATGGAGTTGAAACACATTCTTCTTAGTAAAGTACCACAAGAATGGAAAAGCATTTATCTAATGTACTCAATACTAATATGAAGCCAGTAGGCAATCACATAGGAGAAAAACTCATTTCAGTTCAAGAAGAGTAATGAGGAAGGGGGAGAGGGAAGGGTGACTGGGGTGCTCTCACTGAATGGGCATGATGTGGAGGTGTTTGGTACACCTTTTAAATATGGGATATAATCACAGGAGGGATTCTACCTAACAAAATCAAATATCTTGACCTGGTTGGTTGTACCCTCATATTAACTGGAAATAAATTTACTTTGTAATTTTTTAAAAAAGGGTAAAGAAAAAGATAAAAAAGGGCAGTGCCTGTGGCTCAAGGAGTAGGGCACCAATGATGGTGGGTTCAAACCTGGCCCCAGCCAGAAACTGCAAAAAAAAAAAAGTAAAAAATAAAATAAAAAAAGATAAAAAAAATGGACATCATATCATCCTAGTTAGTGGAAGTATGATCTGAACCACTACTTGATAATTGATATAAGTCATTCCAATTTAGAGGAAAAGTATATCCAGATTTGTTTTAGGATTCTGTACTGGACCCATAGAAGATCAGATATTGGTCCCATTCTTATCTTTTTCTTTTGTCTACACATCCAATAAGTAGGAATCTTTTATTATTATAATTTCCTTGAAATTGAATAGAATTGAAATAGATTCTCTATGAATCATGGGTGATAGGATATCAGATTCTATAACAGTGGATGATTTGTGCTTCTTCCTTAATGGAGATGTTGAGAACTATTTGGCCTGGGACACATGATTGCAGCTTGCAATAAGGGGTGGATTCATGTTCAGAGTCTGAGACAGGTTCATTTATGCTGGATGCCAGAGGCAGCAGAGTGAAGACTTCTCCTAATGGTTTGGGGGAACTATAAACATTGTCAGTTGATGTTCTAGTCCTGGCTCATGGCTTCCTAGGGAGGAGTCCTGCACCCAGGAACAGGCATTGGAGACATCAAAAAGCTACAGTAACTACCTGCTACCTTCTCTTCGATTCGCTCTCTCCAAGCACAAAAGAATCTTTGGTTCTATCCTAAGTGCTTTACAACAATGATGCACAGCTTAATACAACTCAATGGGGGGCTCTTGTTGACTTCAGCTCTAGATCTATGACTAACTCTTGAGAAAATCCTCAAATCCCACATAAGGGAGAATGCAAAATTAAGTGTAGTCAGACAGGTTGACTCTGAGAGTGAGTCAGCCTTAAGCACTGAGCTCTGCTAAAAGGATCTGTGATCCACTGCCACCTACATTATGCTCAAAAGCCTACAATTTGTAATTCAGAAATCCTTGCATAATGACAAATGCCTCCTTGAGCTTGTGATATTGAGATTCTAGCACACTAGGAAGGATCTGAGGCATTGTATAGGAATTTTCATTGTAGTAGTCTAAAGGGAAATTATATGCCAGACTCCCTTAGTGGAGGAAATAGCAAGAAAACTGACCGCAGTTAAACAGTGTATGGATTAACCACACTTTTTACCTTCTGGTGCTTTGACATGAAGCCTTACTGATCCTGAAGGGACTGCCCTCCCAAGGTTAGCTAATTCTAGAGACAGCAAACAACTCACTTATGTTCTATGGCCTTTATATGTAAAGCAATAAATCCATAACGCCACCCCTCTCCTTTAACTGCTTTCTACCTATGCTAATCACCATGGGACCACGTACCAGACAAAAAAGACAGCTCCTATATCCCAGAGCCTGGTGAACTTACTCAGGTTAGCTAATCCTGCAACTTCTTACCCTGACTCATGAGTTCGTTCATTTAGAGGTCACAATAAAGGCTCTTGTCCTCATCTTCTCCATGCTCCCTCTGCCTCCTGACCTACCCCAGGGCTTCCCTGTGTGCTACCCCCCAGGTGGGGTATGCCTCCTTATCTTGGGATCTGAGTGTATAATTATATTTCTAATTGCCAGACCCCTCTATTTTGAAATAGTGTGGTGATCAGAGAAGTGATGACCTGACCTTCTGCTCATGTAAATAAGTCACTGTGTCCAGCATCAAGGCACCTCTCAGCTGAGTGCTGTGGGGCAACTGATCTAACTTTTCTAAGCTTCAGCATGTGTGCCTTGATGTGTAAGGAATGTTCTGGATGGTGAGCACTCTTAGGGCACTTGCATGTCTCTTTACTGCTCTTTATGTCTCTTTACTGCTAGTGTCACGGACAGAGCCTTGAATAGAGAGGTTCCATGTTTGTTGCAGAATGAGATGATGGTGAGGTTGGGGTGTTGGTTTCAGCTCTTCCAGTCCTCTTCATAGCCTCCTCCTTTCCTGCACAAGTCAGAGCACTGTGGGTAAAGGAGACATCCTATAGACAAAGAAGATTCAGGTCAGAGGGAGGAGCCCTGAGGACACAAGTACAGTGAGCTGCCATATGCAAAGGGGACTTGAGGTGAGAAATTATGTTTTGGCTGAGCAGGGGTGGAGCTTCCTGGCTGTGATCATCACTGTGTTGCCTTCATTGTCCCCAGGCTGAGCTCTCAGCCTCCTTTTGGTAGATGGGGTAGCAGCAGTGGACAGCAGTCCATTCTCCAGAATTAAACTGGCAGTGGCTCATGGTTTCCTTGACATCCTGTGAGCCACAGGCACATCCACACAAATATCCTGTGGTAATGTACCCTGTGTGCCAGAGACAGCAGGTGGGGTTGGGGGGCAGAAAGACTGGAAGCACTTGAATTTTAAGAGAAGCCTTTCCATAATTATCTTTTGTTCCATGAAGTATCCCCTTTCTGATGGGGTGGAAACAAAACAGGGTGGGATTGGGTTGGACAACGAAGATGGGAGAGAATGTGGAGGACAAAGGTTTGGGTTTGGAGAGATTAAGGAAGAAGGATGGGAGTAAGAGAAAGCCCCAGATTCCTTAACATTTCCTCTGGAAGAAGAGATGGAAAGGAGAGTTGGGGGTACTGGGTTATGACTCAGCACAAAGACATTAGACTCCTGGGGCTTTGGACAGCCTGCCGGTACAGTGACAGGTTGGCAGCCTGAACACAGGAGCATGGCAACAGGCATGGGCCAAGCCGGCCCCTTTGTCCTCACTCAGAGACTGCCTGAGGGAAGGAGGACAGGTCATTTTCATTAGTGACACTGCCTCAGGAGAGTTTCAGACAGACTGAGGGCTGATACTCTGTGGTAGAGACCAAGAGCTGAGGCAGGAACCCACACTGGCCAGTTCCCTTCTCCCATACCCTACCAGGCTTCTGCTCATGCAAATGAGTCACTGTGTCCAGCATCAAGGCACCTCACAGCTTAGTGCTGTGGGGCAACTGATCTAACCTTTCTAAGCTTCAGTTTCCACTTCTGTAAAATGTGAAAAATAACAGTGCTTATCTCATAGGATTGTAGTGAGGTGTAACAGAATAATAGCAGAGCACCCCCAGTGCCTGACCTGGAGTGAGTGCTCAGATAAGTTGAGTATAGTCTTCATCTCTGTCATCGCCAGCTGTTCTAAGAGCCCCAAAGGTGTGGTGAGGTTAGGAAGGTTGGGGATGAATCTTCCAGGCAGAGATTGGGATCTGGGTTAGAAAATGGCTTGGAGTCTAGAACCAAGAATCAGGGGTGGGTATTTCCACATCCACAACCATAGTAGTTACCCCTTTAGCCAGAGTTTCTCTTTCTTTCACCCATGACCAATTCTAAGGAGCACTGAGCATTCCCTGAGGGCATCAGCTAGAGGAGGGTGATGAGGAGAAGGAGGGGAGAAGAGGGATTCACTTTTTAAAGCAGTGGCATCCTGAGCTAAAGGGAATATGGAGAGAAGATGAAAAACAATTTCTGGGTCCAGAGGAGAGAGGAGGGGAAGGAAAGGAAGGGTTGCTTTCTGGCACTTCTGAGAAGCAGAGATGTCAGGCTTAGGGACCAGCTCTTGAGGTTCCAAGGATGGGAGGGCAGGGACTTACATCCTGGCAGTGTGTTATAAAGGCATTCTCTCTCTTCCACCAACTCTGCCTTCTAGGGTAGCTAGGGTGGGTCAGACGTTCAGGAAAGCCTTGAATAATCTCCAGTGTGTGTCCTGAGAGGTCCCTCTCCTTTCTTCTTTGCAGTCTCATAAGCCTGGCACCTGCTACCTTGCCAGAAATTGCCAAGTTTGATGACATCTCTCTTTATAGGCCTTTTGTTCACTCCTTTAACAGGAAATGGTAGAAAATGTGTGGTCTCAGGGCTCTGGTTGTTGTCTGCTCAGGTAACATGGTGTTGACCTTCACTAACTCTGTCTATGGGAAAGCAACACAAAAATCCCATCTGACAGAGATTTAGAATTAGAATGGAGGTTTCAGAAGATGGTAATCTTTTTGCTATTTTGGCCACCACTGTATCCCAGTGCCTTTGAATACAAGATTTAATAAATACTTGTTAAATGAGTGAACAAGAATAGTTATTATTTACTTATGAAGAAAAATGGTTTAAGTCAGTCCAGAGTTTGTTTACTGGCAGAATAATGCGATTAGAGCCTCGGATCCTTTTCCTCTTCCTGCTTCACTGTCCTTACAGCTTTGCGTCAAGGGTCACAAGATGGTTGAACTAACTCTTTGGACACAAGATAGCTGCCACATCCTCACACCGACAGCCAAAGCTGCAAGGGTCATGGACAAGTTTGATTTCTGGTTTTTATTGGGGAAGGCCCTCTCTTTCTTAGCAGGCCCAGGAAGTGTTCTTCTGTGTCATCCTGGCCTGATTTGGGCATTGCTACCCCACGGAGCTTGATGGAAAGGTGGATAGGAAAGGAAATATTTGACCAAGAGAAGGAGGAGTTCATTATTGTTTTAAGCATTAGTTTATCCTTCGGTATTGGCACAATACTAGCCTGAGTGAAATCAGGGTTCTGTTAACATTGAGAAAGAGAAAATTGGCCACTGAGTGAGCAATTGGTTGTATCAGCCAGGACTAGAAAATGTGACTCCTGCTTCTGCTATTGCTAACCTCTGACTTCCATCACCACTCTCTGGCTTTTTCTTTTCTGGGTGCTATAGACTTTCTCCTATAGACCACCTTGAGAGTGTAACCCCAAGGCCCCCATTAGAGCAATGTCTGTTCCTGTTCAATGACCAGGATTGAAATAAAGGAAAAGGAACAGGAAGCAAAAAAGGGAGCCCACTCGGACTCGGAGCTGAACTTGATAGTAGAAAAATGATTCCTTACAGCTCTTCCATGGTCCAGGCACTGTTCTAAACACTGGAGAATCAACGACGGGCAAGTTAAACAAGGTTTTATCTTTTGAGGATTATGTGTTGCAGTGCAGGAGATAGTCAACACATTAATAAACAGATAAATGTGTATTATGAAGTCAAGACTGAGAACCATTATGGAAAAAAATAACAGGTTCAGAGAAAAAGGGTGACGGGAAAGATTCTCAACAAATATTGAGGAATGACTTGTATGTGGGATCTGTATAACTGCTTGGAGGACCCAGAGCAGGAAAGGTTTGGAGTGGAGGGTGGCAACAATTTAGAGGAAACCAAGACTGCAGGTGTGGTCAGGATGAAGTGAGACAGGATCAGAGATGAGGTCAGTGAAACAACCGGAAGCCAGAGAATACAGGATTTTCTTGGCCATGGGATTTCATTTTTCAAGTAATGGAAGTTGCTAGAGTGTTTGGACAAGAAAGTGACATAGTCTACTTTAGTTTTTAAAAGGCCCCCTCCAGCTGATGTAAATAGAAGCATTGAACTAATATTGTAATAATTAATAGTACACATTTGAGTAGACTATAACAATTTTGAGAAGTAACTAATAAACAGAAAGAAAATGTTTTGGCAATGTATTTCTTAAATGAGAAAAACGGGTTTTCCCTCTTCCCAAATATTTCACATGCCCATGGAGAAATAACTATATTTCACTAGAGTGAGAAATAAATATATTCCTAATTTTTCTTTTCATACTTGTCAAGTTCAAGATACCTACTACTTATAATTAAGTAGATAGAAAGGAAAAAAATTCTCTTGTAACAATGTCATTCAATTTGTTTGAATTTCTTTTATTTGTCAACAATCACACCACGATTGTTAAAAATTGTTTTTGATGTTCTGTCAGTTGACAGCTGGGTTGTGCCATCCTTCGATATATAATATGAAGGCCCCAAACTAGAAGGTTCCAGACTTGTAAAGGGACTTGTTACCCAGTTGCTGGATCATTCCCCTACTCAAATTGACACTGGGATTTTTGTTCATTCCTTGGTTTGGCATTCTGCACCTTTTTATGCCCCAGGATTCTGAACTGTGGTAAGATTCAGTACTGATTAGGTCTCTGGGAAGAAGGCAATGGTAAAAGAAATCCCCATGGTAAAAGCACATTGCAGGCACTCCAGTTTAGGTAAGAGTGCATATATGAGATATAAATTAAGAAATTTATTCTTTTAATTTTAAAATTGGGGCAGTGCCTGTGGCTCAAGGAGTAGGGTGCCAGCTCCATATGCCATAGGTGGTGGGTTCAAACCCAGCCCCAGCCAAAAACTGCCAAAAAAAAAAAATTGTTCTTGCCTGCCCACACCTTGAAAATTCTTCCTGCACACTGCTTGAAGCCTGCTCTTCTAGTTGGCAAGTTCTCTGCAGCTCATGCTAGTTCATTTGCCTGGACCTCATGCCAAGCAATATGCCTAGACAAAGAGATCTTTTGTTGAAAAATGAAGAAACTGAGGAGCTAGGGTGTCATTCTGTTTTTCTCATTCTCCCATATCTGTCATAGCTGCCCATCCCTCATGCCACATCAAGATGTAGTTAGTGAGGTTTTCATTTTCTGTCTAGAGAAGTCCCAAGCTGGGGGCAATAACACCAAAGACATAAATCCAGGTAGGTGCAAAGTTTGTCTTTATTACTCAAGAGGCAGGGTTGAAACAAATACAGGGGACTGATTGAGACGTGTTTTCTGGTTAGGATCATAGTTTCATTACTGTTGTGATCACGAAGTTAGATTCTCAGCTTTTCCCCTCTCAGGCCACCTGGCAGCAGCGGGCTGTGGTCCAGTCCATCCCAGGGCACTGGCAGTGGCACGTGGTTTCACTCTGGATATCCCATGAACCACAGCCATAGCCACAAGCACAGCCAGTGACAGACATCCCTGCATGGGCATATGACATAGAGCTCAGAGTTTGTGGAGTTTGAGAGGAGGGTGGTCCACCCATAACCATCTTTCATCCATGTGCATGCAGCCCAGGGGTAAATGTAGGTTTTGTGAGTCCTAAAGCTAATTCAACTTTGACAGCCCATTTCAAGAAAAGAGAACCAAAATCACTAAGACAGATGCACGCAGCTGTGGAAGAAGCTCATGGAAGTGAGGGACTTGGAATTTGAGAGTTTTGGTTTCCTTTGATACTTGTTAAATTCACACCTGTACTGGCCCCCACCCCCCGCCCTGAGTAGGGGGTAAACTGGGATGGAGAGATGAAGGGTGTGACACTGACCAGGAAAGTGAGGAGAGAGGGGGCTGGCATATGGGGATTAGAAGGAAATAAGCAAAGAACCCAAGATCCCTCAATAGCCACTCTTCAGGGCAAGGTGGGTGAGGGATCTCTGGACACCAGATATAGGACTCAGCCCCAGCAAGGTAGAAACCCGAGATGGTGTAGGTGCTGGGAGGTAGATGTGGGAGAACACCAGGCATCTTACCCGCCATTCCTCCTTGGGGAGTTACTCACCATAAGGGCAGGAGGCAAATTTGCCCGATTGTTTGACACTGGTGCATGACATCTTTATTGCCACGGCAGGGGGCTTATACTCTGTGTAGGAGGAAAGAAGTAGGAATTGCCACAATCAGTCCCTCCCCTTCCCTTCTAAATTCTCTTCTACCTCTCAGGTGCCACTGTGTCCACAGTCAGGCTGCTCATGAGCTTTCAAGGCTTTGTTTCCTGGTGTGTAAAGGGAAAGTAATAGTTGTGCTTACCTCATAAAGTGGTGGTGGTGGTGAGAATTTAAATGAACCAATCTATGTAAAGCTATGTCTTATATCTGATTCATAACAGGCATTCATCAATTATAGCTACCATGCTCTTTCACCTTCCTCTCCTTGTCAGGGAAACCTGAGCTTATACTCAAGAGCCCAAACAGGGGTATGGTAGTTTAGAAAGCCCTGGGCAAGAATATGGGGCTTGAGTGGACTGATCAGAGGTTGGGATCTTAGAGGAGATAGAGACAAGGTTATTATGAGAGCAGGAGGCATGAGCAAGGGGTAACCGTCCCCTCCCCCCTCCCCCAGTAAGTTACCTGGACTGTTGAGAATTTCCTTGATCTTTCTTTCCACAATGGCTTCTAAGGAATACTCAGTACTTCCTGGGATAATCAGCTGGAGAAGGGGGATGAGGATGAGCAGAAGGCAAGTGGTAGGCTTCATCCTGGAGAGAGTCAGTGTCCTGGGGCTGGAAAGAAAGATGGAGAGAAGCTGAGATCCCTGCACTCCCACATGGCTGTGAGGGACAGAAGACAGGATGGCTGAACAATAGTACTAATACTGGATTCTTGTAAGTGGTTTATAGAAGCATGGAGGGCTGTTGTAGAGCAGACTCACCAAAATGTTCAGAAAAGTTCTGCAAGGACAGCCCAGGGAAGGGTGTTTTAATACCCAGGTATTGACTCGGGCACTTATAACATACAAACGCACACACAGATAAGCATACCCCTAGCACATTCTCATAGACCTGTGCCAGCTGGGGTATGACATGTCACGATGATCCACTTCAGAGTGCCCAAGATAAGCAACAGGTACCTTTGCTTTAGATCTCTGCCAAAAGAGGTCTTTTGCTTCTGTTTTTCCCTCTCCTTTCTTCTTGGTGACCTGATAAGGCTAACACCTGGGCCTCCCATGACCTGCCCCACATGTAAGCCTTTTGTTTGATCCTTTATCAGGAAACGATTACTTTGCGGTCTGCAAAGGGACCTACTTGTCACCTGTTCAGATACCATTTTATTTTCCTGGACTAATATCATTTGTGGGAGAGTCACAGAAAGGCTGTTTAACCATGGCTTAAAAATAAGGAAGTATACTCTTAAGTATAGTACTCTTAAGTACTCTTAAGGAAGTATACTTAACCCTCTTGTAACCTGTTCAGATACCATTTTATTTTCCTGGACTAATCTCATTTGTGAGAGAGTCACAGAAAGGCTGTTTAACCATGGCTTAAAAATAAGGAAGTATACTCTTAAGTACTCTTAAGGAAGTACACTTAACCAGAAGCACAGCATGTGATCTCAGAGTTCTTTTGGGGGCTTAGCAGGGTTATCACTATCCTGATCTTTTTCTTTTGTGATTTTAGGTTTACTGTTCTTTACAGTGTAACATATTTTGAAAGAGCTGAAACATAATTTCTTACGTCAATCTCAGAAATTTAGGGACACATTCTTATTTCCTTTAATATATTTTTTGGATTATATTAACCCCTTTTTAAATTTCACAAACTTTTTTCTTTTTTTTTTAAATCCCCTTTCTCCTTCTCTTTTCTCCCCCTTCTTAAATTTAGTTGTGTTTTTCTCTCACTTAGTTGTTCCTCTGCTAGTTTCATGTTAGTATTGGGTACATTGGATGCTTGCCTTTCCATTATTATGACAATTTACTAAGAAGTATGTCCTTCAATTCCATCCAGGTAAACACAAAAGATGTAAGGTCTTCATCTTTCTTTATGGCTGAATAGTATTCCATGGTATACATTTACCAGTTTATTTATCCATTCATTAATTGATGGTTACTTGGGTTGTTTCCACATCTTGGCTATTGTGAATTGAGCTGCAGTAAACACTTTAGTGCAAGTGTCCTTATGCTAAAATGATTTCTTTTTTCCTTCTGGGTAGACACCTAATAAGTGGACTGCAGGATCAAGTGGAAGGTCTTCTTTAGGTCTTTGAAAATTATCCATATCTTTCCAAAGAGGCTGTATTTGTTTGCAATCCTACCAATAGTGTGTAAGTGGTCTCTTCTCTTCACAACTATCCCAGCATCTGCAGCTTTGTTACTTTGTGATGTGGGCTATTCTCACTGGGATTAGGTGATATGTCAGGGTGGGTTCTATTTGTATTTCTCTGATGATTAGGGATGATGAGCATTTTTTCATGTGTTTGTTGTCCATTTGTCTGTCTTTTGGAGAGAAGGTTCTGTTTACATCTCTTGCCCAGTGATAAATGGGATTATTTTCTCTTTTCTTGTTAATTAGTTTGAGATCTCTATAGATTCTGGCTATTATCCCTTTGTCACATTCATACCATGCAAATATCTTCTCCCATTCTGAAGGTGATCTGTTTGCTCTAATTGTGTGTCCTTAGCTGTACAGAAGATTTTTAGCTTAATCAGGTTCCAGTTGTTTACTTTTGCTCTTGCTCTAATTGCTTCTCTGTTTTTCCCCCTCCTTTTCCCGGGGGGGGGGGTCTTCTTGATGAAATCTTTTCCCAGTCAAATATGGTCAAGAGTTTTTCCCACACTTTCCTTTGAAGTTTTTATCATTTTGTGTCTTAGATTGAAATCTTTTATTCACCGTTAGTCAATTTTTGTAAGTGGTGAGAATTGCAGGTCTAGTTTCAGTCTTCTACATGTGGCTGACCAATTCTCCAGCACCATTTGTTAAATAAGGATTCTTTTCCCCAGTGTATGCTTTTGTTTGGTTTATCAAATATCTGATGGTGATATGAAGCTGGTTTCATCCCTATGTTTTCTATTCTGTTCCATAGATCTGTATCTCTATTTTTGTGTAATACAATACTGTTTTGATCACTATAGACGTGTAGCATAACCTGAAGTCTGGTAAAGTGATGTGTCCAAATTTGTTCTTATTTGTTAGAATTATGTTGACTATTCAGGGTTTTTTTCTGGTTCCATATGAAACAAAGTACTATGTTTTCAAGTTCTGCAAAGTATAACATTGTTGTTTTAATGGAGGGTGCATTAAATCTATAGATTGCTTTGGGCAGTATGGATATTTTAACAATGTAGATTCCTCCCAACCATGAGCATTTATAGTCTTCCATTTGTTAACATCTTCTGCTACTTCATTTTTCATGTTTTCAAGGTTCTCATTGTAGAGATCTTTCATATCTTTTGTTAGGTATATTCCTTGGTATTTCATCTTCTTTGAAGCTATTGTAATCTGTGTCTCAGATTGATTAGATTCTCAACTTGACTGTTATTGGCACATAGAAAGGCTATTGATTTGTGGACATTGATTTAATGTCCCCTTGATTTTATATCCCAACATGTTACTGCATTTCTTGATAACTTCAGGTGTCATGGTTGAGTCTCCGGGGTTTTCTAAGTATAAGACCATATCATTAGCCAGGAGCAAAAGTTTGACCTCTTTTGTTTCCATTTGAATACACTTTATGTCTTTCTCTTGTCTGATTGCATTGGCTAGGACTTCCAGAACTATGTTGAACAGTAGTGGCAACAGTGGACATCCTGGTCTGGTGCCTTAGTAGAAATGCTTTCAGGTTTTCCATTCAGTATCATATTGGCTGTGGGTTTGTCACAGGTGACTTGTATCAGTTTTCTTTATCCACCATCCCTGCTAAATCTTTTGATTATATCACCTCATGGTCACAGGGTGGCAGATACCTCAGCCCAGACCCTGAGCAGAAAGGAAGAATTGGGGCAAAGCCGTTTTCTCTGGAGGCTTTGCTTTTTCATTTTGGAAGCAAGATTTTGCCTTAGAAATGAGGAAGATTTCTCCTTGCATTTCATGGTTCACTACTGGGTCACAGCACTACTATTTCCACTATGTATAGTCTGGGAAAGCAAATTGGATGCCACAATCTCTTCTCCACATCTCTAGGCCCAGATGTGTCTTAGAATTCAGAACGTTTTTCAGATTTTGGAAGGTACAAATTCTGCATACTATGTTAATCACCAAGGAGGTCTGGGTCAGCACTTTGTATTCAAATATGTTACTATGTCTGCTCCAAAATAATAAATAAAGATCATAAAGAGCCTCATGCTAGGCCAAGATAATTTTTTTCTGCCAAATGACTTTGCCTCAAATTTTGGGAGAAAATTTTTGACTTTTGAACCTTTTAGATTTTTGGAGTAATGAATAAAGGATTGAGGACTCCTAAATGGCCAAAAAAAAAAGCAAGAGTGCTATGATTCATTGTCCAGGACAAGGTACAGGCCACCACAAATGCATGAGGTTGAAATAAGAGCAAGATGAAGAAGAGCAAACAACTGTTTGGTGGCAATTACTAGACGTGGTCAGAGCTGGAAATGCCTGGCTTTCGCATTGTGACCAGTCTTTCTGCCACTTTTCCTCAAGATGCACTCTGAACAATAGCTACTTTTTCTATATATCTCTTTTAGGCAACTCTGAAAATGAAACACAGCTATGCCTGCAAAAAGGCAAGTATGCATCTTTGATTACCAGATAGGAATTGAGGAAAGGAAAGATGTATGGTACCCCCATGACCTGAAAAGATAGAGTCAGACCCCTACTTAGATGTAATTGTTCCCGGAGTTGACTCTGGGGGGAAAGGAGAGGAGGGAAACAGGCTGGGAAGCTGGTCACAACAGAGGGATAGAGAACAAGAAAGAGCACAGACTTGGATTCAGTATAGAAAGTGGGGTTGATTAATTCATTTGTTAATTCAATGAATGTTTGTAGAGCTTCTCTGTACCAATACTAGCTCAGTGATAGCAATGTAGACAAGATCCTTGCCCTCTTATTACTATATTCCAAGGAGGGAGATAAATACACACAGTAAACAAATACATAATATGTCAGGTATTGAAAAATGCCAATGAAGAGAATAAATGAGGGCAAGGCAATAGAGCGTGCCACTGTGCTATTACACATAATTCAGTGTGCTCAGGGAATGAGTCTCAGAAAATATAACAATGACCTGAAGAAGAGAAGGGGTGAGCCATAGGAAAATACAGGGGAAATAGTCCAGGCTAAGAAGAGAACAGGTATAAAGAGTCCACAGCAGGGTGTGTTGAAGGAATAGTAGCAATGGCAGTGTGGCCAGAATGTAGTGAAGTTAGTAAGAGGCAGAGAAGCTAGGAGAGAGGTCAGAGGCACAAATGCCAGGTTATAGAGAGCTTGTAAACCAATGTAAAGGCTTTGGGTTTTATTGTAAATTTGGCAGGAAATTATTGGAGCGCTTTGTTTAGGAAAGTGACATGAGATGATTTATGTTTTATAAAGCTTACTGTGGCCACTGTGGAAGAGACGGCGGAGGAAAAACAGGTAGGCAGGGAGATCAGGCAGCAGGCCTCAATAGAGCTTTAGGTCTTGGATGGCAGTCAGGGAAGGAGTGAGAATTGGGTAGATTGAGATTATTTATAGAAGGTGGAGCCTCCCTGGGGTTTATCAGTGGATGCTGAGTGTAAGAGAAAGAGAGAAGTGGGAGATCTGGGTTTTTCCCTGAATAACTTTGTGAAGAGTGATGCTATTTACTGAAATGGGATTCCCTGGGGAAAGACTTGATATGATGGGAACACAAAATCATTTTTGATCATGGTCAATTTAATAGGCCTATTAGACATCCAGGGGGGAGCCATGACACAAAGAGTTAGATATGGAATTCTAGGTTCAGAGATGCCAATTTGAGAGTAAATAGTACACAGGTGTGTTAACGAACAGAGATGCACTAATAGGAAAATAGAGGAGTGCGCACACATGTGCACACACACATGCACATACACACATTTAGTGCATCAAGTAAAGAAAACTATAGACTGGGAAGTGGATGGCCAGAATAATACAGATTTAGAAATACGAATTAAATTGCACTGACTAATCAGTTTGCTGGGAATAACAAGGAAAGAGAAGAGAACAGGAACACATGGTAGTGTTCAACAATAGGGATGGTGACCATCACCTCTGGAGGACACTTGTGGTCAGCAGCACCCCGTCCTCATATTCTCGGACTATAATTGGGCTATGAAAGATGGAGACTTTACCTCCTTCACGTTTACATGAATGGAGCTGGAACATATTCTTCTTAGCAAAGTATCTCAAGAATGTAAGAAAAAGTATCCAGTGTACTCAGCCCTACTATGAAACTAATTTATAGCTTTCATACAAAAGCTATACCCCAATTACAGTCCAAGAATCATTATTCTTGATTCATGCTCTGGTTTTTAAATTTAAAAAATTAACTATCAAAAAATTCAAATTTTAGTTTGAAAGATATCATTTAAATTCTGTGTAATATTTTACATGTGAACTTAAACTTGCACTTACCAAACAAAAATATCATCCTTCACAGTTTGCAGTGTTTCAATTTAAATTTTAAATGCAATTTAGCTTCGTACAACTATACAGAATGATCAAATTGATCTGTAATTCATGTTCTGTTAATTTCTTTTTACAACCACTGGGCTATCATTGTTATTTAAAATCTACTGGTTAATTGCAGGAATATGAAGCTGCATATAGATTGGAGACAGGCTGTGAGAAGCAAATGAGGGATTCTGAACTATTATGATCAGACTTTAACAAATGCAGGTGTGTAGCTGCAAGTATGTAATGGTCCAGTGCCTTAGTAGAAATGCTTTCAGGTTTTCCATTCAGTATCATATTGGCTGTGATTCTTACCAGCACCTTGCTTATGGTATTAGGATATTGGCTGGGATTAGTCACTGCGTTAAGACTTTCCATCTGAGTAATCCTGGAGAATGTTCAGAAATCCCACACAGAGAAAGTGGAAGAAATAGTTTTGTTCCTTTAAAAGTTGTAGGTAAACTAAGCGCTATCTTATTTTAACATTTTGCTTTCCTTTGGAGCTACCTTCTTCCTAAGAGTGTGCTGCTTTTCCAATGATCTAAATGTGGAAGTAACGTTTAAATCTTTCTTATCTTCTATCCCCCATTCAATTCTCCACTGATTACTTTTATTTTACTTTATTTTATTTTATATACATAAAGTTTGAAAAGTTGTTAGCATAGAGTTGCCCCTGCCAAAAGGGAACTGTAAACCTGAAAGTGGGCAACGGGGTCATTTATTTTATAGTTAACTTTTTTTTATAAGGAGCAAGAGTATACTCTAAAATAAAGATAAAAAGTATAATATAGGAAACATATAAAATAGTATCATAGTCATTTGCTGTCTCCCTGGGTAGAGTGCCATGGCATCACAGCTCACAGCAACCTCCAACTCCAGGGCTCAAGCGAGTCTCCTGCCTCCGTCTCCCAAGTAGCTGGGACTACAGGTGCCTGCCACAACGCTTGGTTATTTTATTTTATTTTATTTTTTTGGTTGCAGCCGTCATTGTTGTTTGACAGGCTGGACTGGACTCAAACGCGCCACCTTAGGTGTATGTGGCTGGCACCTTAGCCACTTAAGCCACAGGTGCCAAGCCATCATTTGTTATCATTATTAAATATTATGTGCTTCTTTACAACTATCAGCATGGGTTTGTGTGCAGTTTTAACTGCTTAAGCCTCCCTAATCCTGTGGTTAATAAACTTGAGTTTAGCTTTCCTTTCTCACCTCTCTATGCCTTTTGTCTTAAGCATATAACTTTCTTTTTTAATCTTTCTACTCTGGCCTATCAGACTTGGTTTCTCTGGCTAATGAGTCATAATCCTTGTTGCCACTTTTAAGCACCCACATTTATAGCTATCTACTTTCTGCAGGAAAAAGAGATCAGCTTATATAGTGATAATTATAAAAGGGCTCGACCTTTCTATTTTCTCTCTTAGATATTCCCAGAGGAAGGAAAAGCACTAGGTTAGTGAGAAAATACAAGTGATCGATAAAAACGGAGAGAATTCTCAATGATGTCAGTTGAAAACAATAATATAATGTAAATTGAAATAGCTACTAATGTCAGTTTTTACCTCTCAGATTTACTAGGGTTAAGGATCGAGGAGAAAACAGGCTCCCCATATTCCACTGGTGAAAACATAAAATGATAGCATTTTTTATGGGTCACCATCTGGCACAATATATCAAAGTTGTAATATATGTATTTGTTTTGACCCTGAAATTCTATTTATAGACTTAAATCTAAAGAAATAATCAGTTATATGTACACATCTTTATATTAAATTATTACATTATTATGTATAGTGGTGAAAAAGTCCAAAATGTAAATTATGGCATATTCAATGCATGAGATATTAGGCAGGTGTATTATGAGAAAATATTTAGGACATTTTTTGGGGGGGTTGTAGAAATCAGGGAACAAAATTGTAGAATTTTTTATTTTTATTTTTGAGACAGAATCTTACTATATCACCCTCGGTAGAGTGCTGTGGTGTCACAGCTCACAGCAACCTCAAACTCTTTGTTGGGCTTAAGCAATTCTCTTGCCTCAGTCTCCCAAGTAGCTGGGACTACAGGCACCCACCACAATGCCTGGCTATTTTTTGTTGTTGTTGCAGTTGTCATTGTTGTTTAGCTGGCCTGGGCTGGGTTTGAACCCACCAGCCTTGGTGTATGTAGCTAGCACTGTAACCACTGTGCTATGGGCGCCAAACCAAAATTGTATGAATTTTTAAACAGATATAAATATATTTAGAAAACTGCTGGGAGTGCATATATTATTATGTTTTTACTATAGGTCATTATGTTATTATTATATTAATATAACTACTATTAATAGTTCTCTTGAGATGGTAGGATTAAGGGTGACTTTTATTTCTTTATTTATAATTATTGATGCATTCTACTTTTTCTATAGTGAAAATGTTTGAATTTTCTTCTATTAAAGGCATCTGTTGTGGTGAACCTATAGTTTTCTATGGTGGGTAGAGGCAAGATAGCTGTAACCAGACCTCCAATTCCTATGCACATAACTCTTTTCAGTTTGCTGCTCCTCTCATCAAGCAATAGTCTGAATCCTGAATCTGGTCTGGCCTTGTGACTGACTTTGACCAGTGGATGTGCTGACACAAAGCTGTACTCTTCTGAGGGTGGGCCATTGCAGCCCCGCATTTTCCATTTTACTCTTTCAAAGTGCTGCCCTGAAGCATTCATGTAAGGAAACCAGGCTAGCCTGTTGGAGGATATGAGGCCACACAGAAGAAAACCAAGGCCAGGACTACGTGCCAGACCCATCAGACTCTCCCACTGAATGCAGCCACATGAGTGAGTCCAGGTGAATAACCCCCACAGAAAACCACAAATCATGAGAAATAATAAACCATTGCTTTAAGTCACTACGCTTTGGGGTAGACTGTTATTCAGAGACAGATCATTGAAACAACCACATTAAACTTTTTTTTTTTAAATTTCAGATTAATATGAGGGTATACATGTTTAGGTCACATTGTTTTCATTTCTAAGGTAAAGTTCAAGTTGTAGTTGAAACCTTTGCCCAGGGGACATGCTGAATACCCTCACATTGTGCATTTTAAAAGAACTATGGGTGTCAATCTAGCTTCCGAGGAGCTAGAAATTATTAGCTCAGAAGTTTAGGTGGAACCTCTGTGGCTATCGTGGTGGCAGAGTTTGACACGGAAGAAAGACTGGTGAGTAGAGACCACAGTGGAAGGCAGCATGTCAGCAAATGAGTGGCAAGTATGCTTTAGCATGTGTGCAGCTTTTCCTCACTGAAGGAGAATGGCATCTCCAAAAGTATCTACCCTCAGAAGTGACTCCGGTCTGGCTCTCAGCAGAGTTTGGGGACCCCCATCCTATTGGCCCTGTGGGAACAAGTTGGCCCTTGGCAACTCTCTTAAGTTTCGTGCTTTCTTACCCAGTAGGACCTCAAGTGGTAGAAGAAAAGAAAGGCTTCCTACTATTTTTGAAAATATTCTCAAAAGCTTTATTTCTTGCCCAAGGGAATGAAAGATTTCTCAGCAATACTGGACAAAAATGTTACAAAGGTCTTTGTTAACTTCTACGTCCTATGAAGCCTGTAGGGAGAAACATCCAAGGAACTTTCTCAATGCTTTGCCCCCTAGGGAGGTAAATGTTCTGGGAATGAAAACTTGAAGGTGGGGCCCATGAGTCTGTGTCTCAGGCATCAGCCTGAGTTCAGCCTCAGAGTGTTGACATCCAGGACCCTTCGCATAACCTAATTATGCCCTATCACTTATGAACATCCAATCCATGACTGAAATGACCACGTGTGGGAGTCAAGCAGGCAGGCTGAACTCCTCATGGGCCTTCCAACTCTGGGTAAAGTGTCCAGTTGGGGGAATGTCTATCCCTGCATGAGGATTCAACAGTGCAGGTGGGCTAAGACTTTTAGATTCTTAATTAACAACTTTAAATTAGGGAAGTTGAGATAGCTCAAAGGATTGGAACTTGTTTTCCCCCTTCTCTTCTCCCTGTGTATGTTATTTGGCCATTTCATTACCCTACATCCCTGTTCATCCTACCATTGACCTTTACCCAGTCTTCCTGGGGCTGTAATCTCCCCTCTCTCATCTTTTAACCTGGCCTGCTGTGCATTCTTGCATGTTTCCTCTGTTTTTGTACCCATTCAAAGACTCCTGAGAAGCAAGACCAGTGCTGCACTGTTTCAGCTGCCACCTAACACATGAAACAGCATATGCCCTTTTAAGCTTCCAGGTTTTATGCTATAAGTTTGGTGTAAAGTCTCTTGATTTCCTCAGCATCATCTTCCTTGTTGACCACCATCCCAGATTGGGGTCCATGAGCACCCTGACAACCACAGAGGCTTATGAGAAACATTTCAGACCCAGAGCTGGTCCACTGCCCCCGTGAGGAGGGAGGACACATCATCTTTGGCAATTTTAGGTACATTTTACATGTTGGTGGGCCATTGGGCATGGAGTGAAGTCCAGTAAGTTATGCAGACACAAAATGCAATATTATTTTATAAAAGTAGAAATAAAATAGCCAAGTTATTTCTTTTTCTGGATACTTCCTGAGACCACTAAGAATGAAGGCCGCACAGATTCAGTTTCACAGGATGTGTTCTCAGCATAGCTGTTTTCAAAGCCAGATGTCTGATGATGAATGTTGACTCTCTTTTCTCCTACTGGGTAATTGATATTTATTATAAAACTAAGCAGGAGCATGCAGGGTTTGGGGAAAATAATTCTGACAACTGCTAGTTTTGATATGCAATTTTTTGTAATTCATCTCCCCCAAGCATACTCGTCATGGGTGTCAAATTTAGTGACATATATCTTTGTGATCAGTCTCCATTATTATTAGTTTGTCTCTTGCATGCCAGGCCCTGGCCAAGAGCCCAATCATAGCATGAGGCTTCAAAGCTGTGTTAGCAAATAGAAGTGCCATGATTTATTGTCACACGCACAGACCTGGGAGTTGTACTTATAGATCAAAGTGTAGGGCTAGTCAGGCTATGTCTCCATCCACACTGAGGATCTGAGTAACTCAGAAGACTCACAAACAGTTGGGAGATACTGGTATATATCTCATTGCTTCTCATCCTTTTATCTATTCGTCTGTTATTTCTACATATTCTTCTCTCCTATAAACCTTCTACCTTCCAGCATAATAAACTCACAAATTCCTCTTTATATGAAAAAAGAAGCCATTCTCCCAATTTTTCATTCCTGACATCCTTTCTCATCCTCCTATATCCACCCCAACTCTTTGTGCCTTGCCAGTCTCTAGCCTACCCACACCTAATGACTCTTCCCTTCTCTGCCCTCCCTGTCCCTTTCTCTTTCCCTCTCCCGCCTCCCTCCCTCCCTTTTTCTTTCCACCTCCTCTCTCTCTCTCTTCCTCTGTGTCCTCCCCTCTAAATACTGAAGCTGTAATATCTTCTTTTGGCCTTTCTGGGTCATTTCTTATTGCTAATGTAGGGCAAGATCCTCAACTACAGCCCTACATCCCCTGCACCAGCCTTAAATCTCAAAATAACCTTTGACTCTATCTTAGAAAATGGCATCACCTCCCATTGTCCCAGCTGTGAAACAAAGGAATCTGCTTTCTCATCCTTAAATTGGTGACTATGAGTTTAAGAAGTGTGGTAAAGATTACATAGGCTGTGTGTGCAAAGTTACCACAGCAGCATTTAGTAAATGTTAATTATGATTATACCTATTAACAAATTACATTATTGCATTATTATCCTCTTCAAAATCAAATTTCAATAAGCTGAGCACTCATTAATAGGCTGTTGGGGTTAAATTGGTTTATTTTAAGAATGAAGAAACAAACTCTCTTTGTCAAAGTGGTTAGTTTGGCTTGGAAGATGAAGCCTCAAAATGTTATTTCATTCAAGTTGATTCTAAAGCTGAGGTACTTAACAAATTACACCCAAACTGAGAAATAAGTAATAACCTACCCCCAAACACGTTCATTCTTTCCAGAAATTATTATTACAGTGCAATGTGACAGAGTCAAATGTACTGACTCGCCCAGATAGAACTGACCTGTCCAGGAAGGATCAAATGCATGTTCTACCCAGGAAATAACAAATACACCAATCCCTGCCCCCTGCTCCTTTAAATTCTCATCCCCCATAGCCCATTTGTGGAATTCCTTCCTGGTCAGGGATTTCACCTGCCCTGCACCTAGGTGGAATAAAAACCACCTGACCATACAGAACCAGGACTCCGTTTTCCTTTTGTTTTGCACCTAGAAATAATCTTTTATCTTTGGGTCCAAAACCTCTCCCAGTGCTCCTGTTCTTTCCATTCTTGTGATATAAGGAGCAGGAGAGGCTAGTCACAGATCTAACCCTCACTTCGTTCCTTTGAGCCTGCATATTGCTCACTTGGGGGTTGTAAAGAGTGACATTTCTTATTCAGTGTTGCATGAACATTGCATCCCCCCTCCTCGCACCTAATGTTTGTAACCACTATTTCCATTTACCTCTGGCTGGGTGCTGAAAGGAACCCCACCCAACCTTCTGATTTTCCTTCCTGATTTTATCATGATGGTGACAGATGGAAATTATTATGAAGATTTTAACGAAGAAACTAACATAAAACAAAAGGCAAATAAACAAGGAAAGCATGATAGCAAAAAGCAGATGGATATCTATTTTCATTCATTAGTTCATTTAAGAATGAATTTATGAATGTTCATTTATTCAGTGTTGGAGATCACAACCATTAAGCTACAAATAATTGCTGTTTCTGTTTTCTGGTGCTGCTCTAGTCCTACCTTAAAAATTAGTTCTTTCTCCTTGTGTTTCAGGACCCCTCATTAAAATCAGACTTCTCTTATCTAGTCATATATGCCTCGACTTCTCTCAGGCTAGATTTTCCTATAAGTGGAGATTTGTCATTGTCGTAAGAAAAGAGCAAACACATGCAGGAGAAGGGAAAATACGGTAATAAGGTCATTACTGCCCTTCTCAGTCTGCCTACAGGTCTGCTCTAGGTCCTGACTCTGACTCAGAAACAATGTCTTTTCTATTATTGATGTTTTATTGATACAATTTGTATTAGATTCCTAGGGTTGCTATGGTAAAGTACCACAGATTACCTGGCTTAAACAGAAGAATTTTATTACCTCATAGTTCTAGAGGCTGTAAGACCAAGATCAAGTAACAAGGTTGTCTTTTAAGAGCTCTATCCTCTCTATCCTTGGCTTGTAGAAGGCTGTCTTCCCCCTCTGTCTTCATGTGTCTTCCCTCTGTGTGCTGTGTGCTGACCTCGTCATCTTGGAAGGACACCAGTCCTATTACATTTGGGCTCATCCCAATGAGCCCATGTTACCTTAATGACCTTGTTGAAGGGCCTATTTCCAGATGCAGTCACATTCTGAGTTACTGGAAATTACAGCTTCAACATAGGAATTTTGGGGTATAATGCAGGTGTTCTAATTCAGACAGACTGGTGATTAACTGAGGTACTGGGGGCGGAGGAGGGAGCAGGTGTAATGTGTCTTTATCCAGCTCCCAGTGACTGTGGAGCTATGTTACGTAGGAGGTTCACCCTTTTCCAGCTCCTGGTGCTGGGGAGCTGAGCTACATAGAAAGTCTACAATCTGCAATCTGCTATCCACAATCTTTGGTCTGTACAAGAGAATGGTCCTATATACTTTTATACCCGGGGGAACAATAATGGTAAGTTGCTAAGCAGCAGTTACATAAGCATGACTTCACTGTGTACAGTTATGGCTATTTGGCAAGGCCATGGTTGAGAAAGCCAAGCCCTACATAGGGGTGTACCCAACTTAGTCTATGACATCATCTGAGGGGAAAAGCAGAAGACAGTGCACTGCTGTTAATAATTAATAGCTTCTATATATCATAGAAGGCAAAGTAACTCAAAGTGAGTGTTTTAATAGAGAATCCTTTTTCACAGTGTATCATGATAAAATTTTAATAAGACCACTTCAATAACAACATATAAAGGTTTGTTTTGAATGCAGCAAGACAGTAAAAATAGACAATTTGGATGTCAAAAGGGGAATAATACTGCTTGGAATGGTAAAAAAAACTAAAAGAATGTTTTATTTGCTGACAGACATCCTTTCACTGCTATGTCAAGTCTCAGAAAATAAAATATTGAATTATTTGTGGGCTCAGAGAGCAAAGTTAAAGTGATCAAATACAGAATATAATATGTTCAACAAATTTAAAGATTGGGATTGTTGAGAAAAAGGTAAATATAGGCTGAGCAACAAAATGATGTTATCCCCTCAGGACTGAAGCCCAGCATCCAGACAGGCCACCCAGACCCAGAGATACAGATGGCCTCTGCCTCAAATGGGGCTCACCCACTTCCCCCTGGCTGAGAGCCACCCAGGCCCAACACACTGCTGCCTCTTAGGGAATGGAGTGGTGAGCAGATTGGTGGCGGCTCTTAGGCTTTCACCCTACCACTACACCAGTGCACCTTGAAGCTGGTTTGTGGGCAGGGGCCACCTCCTGAAACCTTGCTAATCTCAGTTAGCACCTGGTTTTGAAGGGGTTCTGAGAGGTGACTTGTCACTAGGACTAGGGAGAGAGTTACTTCTCTCTTAGCTCCTCCAGGTCCTGTCTAATTCAGCTCCCAGATGTTTGTACCCTCCCCACCCGACCTTCTGATTTTCCTTCCTGACTTTATCATGATGAGGACAGATGGAAATTTTTATTAAGAATTTAACCAAGAAACTGACATAAAACAAAAGGCAAATAAATAAGGAAAGCATGATAGCAAAGAGCAGATGAATATCTATTTTAATTCATTAGTTCATTTAAGAGTATTCATTTATGAATGTTCATGGAGGGCCTACTTGTGAACTCCTTAAAATTTCCTCAGAAGGCTTTTCAGAAAAGTAACAGCAGAACAGGGTCTCAGATGATCACCAACTGAAGGAGGAAGAGGGCAGCATGCTACCTTTCCTAGGCAGAGCGTAGGCCGCATGCAAAAAGGCATGCAAGAGCACTGTGTACCCTGTGGGACGGTAAGGAATTTGGTGGTTTGGGAGGGTCAAAGTGAAACAAGCTGGTGAGGGTGGAAAGTTGAAGAATTGGACACAGCCACATCCCATTCTTGAGATTTATCGTTTTCCACTCTTTAAGTGAGACTCTCAGGGGGAGCAAAAAATGTTATATACAAGCCTATGTATAATAATTGTACAAAGAATTGGCAAATTCTTCCATAGAATTCTCAAATGCATTTGAGTATTGGGGCCAACTTTGATGATTTTATCCCAAATACATGTAAGAAAAATAATCAGACTAGGATTTTCCCCATGTTAATAAACCTTCCAAAAAAAAAATCTAGATGATATGTAGTAAGTGATCGAAAAATTTGGTGCTGTTGGGATGTTATGGGAGAATTTATAGTGTGCATATTTTTATTTTAAATCAATACGAAAAGTTTACGATGGTCCTGAAGTGAGTACAGATTATGCAAACATCACTAGTTTATGTTAGCCAGGAATGGTATAAGAAAAGAATGAACAAGTTGGTATATTTGGTTTCTCAGCAATTCTATGCCCTTTTTAAATAATAGTTTTTAAAATTTTTATAAATAAGATTTTTACCTTAGAAATCAAAGTCTGCTCATTACTTTTGGTCACAGTAAAAAGCATTGCTTTAAAAATCCATTCAACTTCCTGCCACATTTTTTCCAACTCTAGACATAGATTGGTGGTTAAAAAGAAAAGTTTGAAAAATAAGGTTGAAACCAATGAAAATAAATAAAATGACAGAAATTCGGAACAATCAAATTATTAAGGATTGCAATGGATATGGTATAGTCGCTAAGGTAGTCCCCAGTGAAAATGACCAGGGAGTAAATAATAGGTCTGCCCCTAAACCCAAACAGTGAAGCAAAAGCAGTCCATTTAAACTCAGAACAGAGATTTATATTCCTATGTTAAAATGTGGATTTACTTATGTGAAAAAGCCCTGAGCAATAATTGTGTAACCAATCACTCCTGAGATGACATTAAAAATCGATCAGATATAAACCATTTTAATCCTGGAGCCCACATAGCCTGGTTTTGACAGCTAACAGGTAATTTCAAATACTTAATAATTTAATCAGTCATTCACAGGCCACCTAACTGGAAATTTATTCTTTTTCATATTTTTATATTTTTATTTTTTACTGTGGTAAGAACACTTAACATGAGCTCTACCTTCTTCTTCTTTTTTTTTTTTCCCTGCAGTTTTTGGCCGGGACCGGGTTTGAACCCACCACCTCTGGTATATGGGGCTGGCACCCTACTCCTTGAGCCACAGGTGTTGCCCAAGCTCTACCTTCTTGACTAGTTCTTAAGTGCACAATACAATATACCTAGGTACCATATTGGACACCAGATTCTAGAATTTATTCACCTTGTATAAAATTCATCTTGCATAACTGAAACTTATAACTGTTGAACAACTCCTTGTTTTCCCTTCCTGCGTCCTTGGCAGCCACCATTCCACTTTCTGTTTCTATGAGTTTGACTATTTTGGATACCTCATACAAGTGGAATCATGCAGCAGTTGGTCTTTTGTGACCCACATATTTTGCTTAACACAATGCCCGCCAGGTTCACCCATGTTTCACCTGTGGCTGAATTTCATTGTATATATTCCACAATTTCTTTATCTATTCATCAACAATGAACATTTAGGTGGTTTCCATCTTTGCTATTATGAATAATGCTGCAATGAACATGAGAACGCTGATATCTCCTTGAAATCTCAATTGCATTTCTTTTGAATGTATACTCAGAAATGAGATTACTGGGACCATGTGGCAATAATATTTTTAATTTTTTGAGGGACAACCATACTGATTTTCTCAGTGATTATACCATTTTATGCTCCCATCAATAGTGTACAAGGGGACCCTTCCTCCACATTCTCACCAACACTTTTTATATTTTGGATAATGGCTATAATAACAGATGTGAAATGATATGTCATTGTGGTTTTGATTTATGTTTCCTTCATGATTAGTGATGTTGACCACCTTTTCATATACCTGTTAGTCAGCTGTGTAACTTCTTTAGGGAAATGTCTATTCAAGTCTGTGGGTTTTTTTGTTTTTTGTTGTTGTTGTTGTTTTGAGACAGGGTTCTGCTGTGTTGCCCAAGTTAGAACGCAGTGGCATCATCCTAACTCACTGCAACCTCCAATTCCTGGGCTCAAGTGAACTCCCTGCCTCAGCATTCTGAGTAGGCACACACTACTATACCTGGCTAATTTTTGTATTTTTTTTTTTTGTAGAAATGGGGTCTTGTTATTTTGCTCAGGCCAAGAAGTCGTATGCCTTGACTTCCTAAAGTGCTAAAATTACAGGTGAAAGCCACCAAGCCTGGTCTATTGCCCATTTTAAAATCAGATTGTTTGGTGGGTTATTTCTTGATATTGAGCTATGAGTTTCTTAAATATTTTGGATGTTAGTTCCTTAGCTGATAGATGTTTTATAGATATTTTCTCCTAATCCATATTTTTATTCTGTTGCTTGTTTCCCTTGTTGTGTACATCCTTTAAGTTTTATGTAGTCCCACTTATTTGCTTAAGCTTTTGTTGCATAGTTTTGTGTATCATATCCAAAAAGTCACTTCAAAGCAAAAGTCAAGGAGATTTTCCATTTTCTTTAAGGAATTTATAGTTTCAGGTCTTAAATTTTAAGTCCTTAATCCATTTTGAATTGACTTTTGTGTATAGAGTAAGATAAGCTTACACATGCATTATTTAATAAAATGTCTTTACACTGAGAATAAAACATTGATTAAAGAAATTGAAAAAGATACAAATAAATAGAAAGATGGTCTGAGTTCATGGATTGACAGAATTAGTGTGGGGGCAGTGCCTATGGCTCAAAGGAGTAGGACGCTGGCCTCATATACCGGAGGTGGTGGGTTCAAACCTGGTCCTGGCCAAAAAGAAAAAAAAAGAATTAATGTGGTTAAACTGTTCATACTAACCAAACTAATAATACAGATTAAACACAATCCCTATTAAAATTCCAATGGATTGTATTTAATCAAAATGGATTAAAGACTTGTGGCTATCTAGATGTTCCAACATTTATTTAAAGAGACTATTCTTTCCTCATTGTTCAATATATTCTTGTTGCTCTTGTCAAAAATTAGTCTACTGTATATGCTTAGGTTTATTTCTGAGCTCCCTATTATATTCCATTTTTTTCTATGTGTAGCATACTTTTTGTACAGTCCCATAGTTTTGATTATTATATAGCTTTATAATATAACCTAAAATCCAGAAATGTGATATCTTCAACTTTCTTCTTTTGCCAGATTTCTTTGGCTATTTGTGGATTCAAATGAATTTAAAACTTTTTTTATTTCTGTGAAAAATGACATTGGAATTTTAATAGGGATTGTGTTGAATCTGTATATCAGTTTGGGAAGTATGAACAACTTAACAATATTAATTCTTTCAATCCATAAACTCAGGACATCTTTCTATTTATTTGTATCTTTTTCAATTTCTTTAATCAATGTTTTAGTCTCAGTATAAATATGTTTTATGTCTTTGTTTAAATTTATTCCTAAGTATTTTTTATGTTATCTTAAAACATATCTTTTTCAGATGTTGGTGTAAAAAATGGAGCTGATATTTATATGTTGATTTTGTGTCCTGTACCTTTATTGAATTTGTCAATTTGTTCTAACAGTTTTTGTGTATATGGTATCTTTAGGGGGGTTTTGTAAATGTAAGATCATGCTATCTGCTAACAGAGATAAATTTACTTCTTCCTTTCTGATTTGGATGTCTTTTATTTATTTTTCCTGTCAGATTGCTCTTGCTAGTAATTCCAGAACTATATAGAATAAAAGTGGTAATAGTGGGAATTCTTGTCTTATAGTGGGTCTGAGTGAAAAAGCTTTAAGTTTTCTCCCATTGATTATCACTTTTGCTGTGGAATTTTCTACAAAATATCCTTCTATACCTATTTTGTTGAGTGTTCTTATTATAAATGAATTTTGAACTTTTTCAAAGTTTATCTATTGAGATGATCATGTGGTTTTTATCTTTCATTCTTAACCTAATTTTATACCTCAAGGAATTTGAAAAAGAAGAAAGTAAATCCAAAGTTAGTAAAAGGAAATAAATAATAAATATTAGGATAAAAATAAATAAAATAGAGAATGGAAAACAACTAAAAAATCAACAAAACCAAGAGTTTTTTTGGTAAAAATACTTAAAACCAACAAACTTATAACCACAATAAGGAAAAATATAAAAGATACAAATAAAACCAGAAATAAAAGAGAAATTACACTGGATGCCTTAGAAATAAAAAAGATCATAAAGGCCTATTAAGAAAAATTATATGCAAACAAATTGAATAACTTAGAAGAAATGAATACATTCCTAGAACTATACTACCTACCAAGGCAGAATCAAGAAGAAATAGAAATTTTGATCAGACTGTTAGCAAATAAGGAATTTGAGGTAATCAAACTCTTCCAACAAAGAAAAGCCCAGGACCATGGATTCATGGCTGAATTCTATCAAATGTTCAAAGAATAACCAATGTCAATCATTCTTAAACTCCTCAAAAAATAGTGAGGGAATACTTCAAACTTGTTTATGAGGCCAGCATCACCCTGATACCAAAACCAGACAAGGACACCATAAGAAAAGAAAACAATAGGTCAGGATTTCTGATAAATATAGATGTAAAAATTCTCTAGAAAATATTATCAAACTTAGAAGTGATCAAGGAATATAGCAGCGTCTCAGGTTACAAAATCAACACTCATAAATCTGTAGCCTTTATATATACCAACAGCAGCCAAGCTGAAAAAGCAGTCAAGGACTCTATTCCGTTCACAGTAGTGCCAAAGAA
>CAUYQV010063694.1:0-24002 GCA_963574575.1 Galagoides demidoff
CACCTGTGGTCCCAGCTACTTGGGAGGCGGAGGCAGGAGACTTGCTTGAGCCCAGGAGTTGGAGGTTGCTATGAGCTGTGATGCCATGGCACTCTACCCAGGGGGATAGCTTGAGGCTCCGTCTCAAAAAAAAAAATAAAAATAAATAAAAAAAGATTTGGAGGTATTCACAGCAGTGACAATTGGCAGATTCCCCCTTGAGGGGTGTGAAATGAAGAAATGAATCTGGTTAGACAAGAGGGAACAGAATACCATATTTCATATCTGTAACACAAATTTAGTAATAGTCTACAGAACCTTGATTCTATAGTAGAAATAATCCATATAAGGCAGAAATCATAAGTAATGGATCATTTTGGTGAAATAGAATCAGAAACTAGGTTATGTCAAAGATGTACTGTTTGGGAAGACTTTTAGAGCTCATGGTACCTTTTTAAAAAGCTTTAAAGCTTTATTCAGTTTTTTTTAAGATATGATTTTTCTTTTAAGAACCTTGAGAAGCCTAGTGTTATTACCTCAGGGAAATTATTATTTTACATAGCAAGTTAAAAATTTCCTAAGATTTCTCAAAATGAATGTGAAATCCAAGACCTCAAGGATAATTATTTTGTAAATGGTTCCATGTCTAGAGACCTAGAAGTATTCTTAGGGACAAACAAAATTCGCCATCTGTTAATGAGGCCTTGGTATTTGTATATTTTTCTAAGTGAATTGAATTAGATTTAGATAGCAAAATACTGGGATAGCCTCAAAACAAATCCGTTTTTTGTATATTTCTCTTGCAAACTCCAGTCCTCTCCCTACAGGTTTCTAGTCAAAGCCTTATGCCCTGCCTTGACCATTTTAGTCACAGGAGTTTTGTTGAGCTATTTTAACAACCTGCTAACATGCTCTCAACAGATCTCTGTGGCTAATCTCAGATCCTGCCAGTACATTCTGTGTGTGGCTTTTCTGATACACAAACATGATCATGTGTCAATCCCTGCATAAAGTTCTTTAATGGCATTTCATTTCCTATGACATAAAACCCTTTGCATGGATGGCATGCAAGGCCTGTACTTTGCTTGCCACACTATTCTCGTCTTCCACCATGGATCCCATGCTTCATACAGGCTAGATTTTTCTAGACACGTGCTATAAACCTTTTTTCACACGTTGGGCTTTTTCATCATGGCTCCTTCTTCCTGGAATGCCTTCTAGAGCTGATGAATATTGCCTTGATACTCAAGTTGTTATTGTAAGATTATTTCTCTAAGTTGCCTTTCCTGATTCTTCCTTCATCACTAGACTAGTGGTTCTCAAACTTTCCTGCACTTTAGAATCACCTGGAAATTCCAAAACCCAAAGGGTGAGATTCAGGTACTTTTCGAAGCTCCCCAGGTACTATTTAGGTGAACTGAAATGTGACTAGTTTAGCTGATATGTGCTGTTAAGTGTGAAATATATATCAGATTTTGAAGATAATATCAAAAATATAAACTACTTTAGTAATCATCTTATAGTGATTACACGTTGAATCACTATATTGGATTAAATTATATAATTAATTTTATCTGTTTCTTTTTATATTTTTAATGTAACTACTAGAAAATTTTAAATTCCACTTATGACTTGTATTATATTTCTACTGGATGATGTCTAGAACAAATAACAATGATACTGAACTATTATATAAATTATTACTAAGATATAATATCTATCTAATATATACATATGAGGTTTTCTTTCTGATCCTTTTCTGCTTCACTGAAAAACTAAAATTTGCAAATTTATTAATTTCTTAAATCAGCAAACACTTGATGTTTGTTTTGTGTAAAATACTCTACTAAGAAGACAAGGAAAATAAAAACCAAAATAATTATGCAAAAGAGAAATGTTACCAAATTCATATTTCAGAGAAATGAGATATTGACCAATATCATTTTAACCATTTAAATTATTTTTCTAATTTCCATTAAGGAAAATTAAGACAAGGTAGGTTACCTTTATTGAGGTATACTTTATGTACAAGAAATTTTGACAATTGAAATGTTCGATTCAAGGGCATTTGATCAAAGTGTACAGTTAATTCTGTAACTACCAACACAGTTGGGACAAGGAGCATTTCTGGTACCTTAAAAGGTCTTACATGTCCTTTGGCAGTTAATTGCCTCCAGTCAGAAACTTAGCCCTGGCAAACATAATTTTGCTGTTTCTAGAGTTTCATGTGAATAAAATCATATAGTGTGTCTGGCTTCTTTTACATAATGCCTTTGAAATTCATTCATCTACTGTATCATTAATGTTTTCCCTTTTATTGATAAACAGTATCCTATTGTACACGTACACCATAATATATTTATCCATCTATCAGTTGATAAATACTTGTATTATTTGCAGTTTTTAAGTATTATGAATAAAGCTGTTATGAACATTAATAGCACTCATTTCTCTTGGGCAAATACCTGGGAGTGGGATTTTTTTGATCATATGGTGGGTGTACGTATGTAAGAAACTGCCACACTGTTTTACAAAATTGCTGTGCCATTTTGCATTCGCCCACCAATCTAGAAAAGTTCTAATTACTCCAAATCCTTATCAGTTGTTCCTGTGATCAGTCTCGAATTTTAGCCATTCTAAGGAATGTGATTTCCTTGTGGTTTTAATTTGCATTGCATTGGTGATCAGTGTTGTTGAACATCTTTTCTTGTGCTTATTTACCATTCCTTGGTGAAATTTCTTTTCAAATCTTGCACAAAAGGTTCTCTCTGTGAGGTTATATTAAACTTGTAAATAGTTTTTGCTTACTTTATTTTTAATAGCTTTGTTGAAAAATATTTCACATATCATGCAATTTACCCATTTAAAGTATACAATTCAGTGAATTTTAGCATATTCATAGATACCTGCAACAGTTTCTACTGTCAATTTTAGAACATTTTTATTATCTCAAAAGAAAACAAGCTATAACTCCATCCCTCAATCCCCTAGACTAGGCACCATTAATCTTCTGTCTCTATAATTTCTCTGTTTTAGCCATTTCATAGGAACAGAATTATATGATATGTGTTTTGTGACTGGCATCTTTTCACTTAGCGCAATATTTTCAAGGTTATCCGCATTTTAGGATGTATCAAGTACTTCATTCCTTTTTATGGTCAAATAATTTTCTGTTTTATGGCTATACCACATTTTGTTTATTTTTTAGTTGATAGAAATTTGAATTGTAAAATAAATTTTAAACATTCCCAATATATGTATTTTAAAAATGTTTATGTGACTCATATGTAGGTACTACTGAATGAATATATTAGGTAATATTCATAACATATATACAATACACACAAAAAAAGAATATAGTTATACCTTGGTATCCTTAGGGGATTGGTTCCAGGACCTCCTACAGACACCAAAATCCTCAGATACTCAAGTCCCTAAAAGAAAAATGGCCTGGTATTTAAATATAACCTATGTGCATCCTTCTGTAGACATTAAATCATCTTTAGATTTCTTATAATAACAAATACAATGTCAATGCTATATAAATAATTGTTAGACATATACTCTGTTGTTTAAGTAGTAATGACAAGAAAAAAGTGGTCTATACGTTTTTTTTTTATTTCTTTCTTTTTTTGTTCTATACATATTTAGTACACACAAAGTTTTTTTTCTGAATAATTTGGATCTGCAGTTATTTGAATCCACCAATGTAGAATCCATGGATAGTGAGAGCTGACTATAGTTTGAAAAATATAGTAAAATATAAAGGCCAGGCACAATGGCTCACACCTATAATCCTAGCAATCTGGGAGGTTAGGTAGGTGGATTGTTTGAGCTTAGGAGTTCCAGACTAGCCTGTGTGAGAGGGAGACCACTCTCTCTTAAAAAAATTAATAAATAAAAATAGCCAGGCATTGTGGAGGGCACCTGTAGTCCTAGCTACTCAGGAGGCTGAGGCAAGAGGACCACTTGAGCCAAAGAGTCTGAAGTTGCTGTGAGCCATAACAGCAGGGCATAGTGTTAGATGTTTTTCTATTTGTTGGAATGACCGTATGGTTTTTCTTTTTCAGTCATTTACTCTGATACAGATTAATTTTCTATTGTTAAACCAATCTTGCTTCACTAGGATGAACACCACTTACTGATAATATATTATTCCTTTTTTTCTGTACTACTGAATTCATTGGTAAAAATTTTTTGAAGGGCAACAAAGTGAGACTCTGTCAAAAAAATAAATAAAACTAAAAGATACAGTAAAATATGAATAGCATTCTAACTTTTTTTTCACTTCTCAGTAGATTATTCTGTGTACTAGAATCTCCTTACTTATTCAAATGTTTGAGGCTGCCAGTTCAAGTGAGTAAGTTAGCTGAATAAAGGTGTTGCAGACAGAATTTGCACATGCAAATGCATACAGATAAAAGAAAGCAGGGCATCTTTTCTTAGCTTGCAAATTGTGTTTCTAAAACATAGAGTGAAAGGGGGTAATTTTTACCCTCTTCCTCACTGTAATAATTTGTGGCTTAAAAACAGGACATCTCTATACTCTTGAAATGCCTAAGAAAGAATATTAAATAAAAGTTTCATTATACTATGTAAATCTGTGGTTTTATTACTGCAGTACTATCTAGCAATGTGTACTACACATTAAAATACTGTACCTTCTCTTTAGAGGCAACCATATAGCTCCGGCTAATCCCTACCAAGAATTAGCAGCATTCATTTCATTTTTTTCCACTTCTCTAGTTTTTTTCTGAGCATCTTCGTTATTTTGTTATTTGAGACTTCAGGTCTCTGACTTTAATCTTCCGTAGACAACATTAAGCCACATTAAAAATAAAGACCTTTTATACTTTCCTTTCTACAAAAACTAGGGAGAAATCCCTATGTTTTAATTCTGTGCTGTGCTAAATTCTCATATGAGACCTTTATAAAAGAATAATTATGTTTATTCTCACCCATTTGATTGTGGTTGAAGAGAAAATGGTTGCAACATTTACTCTCCGACTGCCAAAGGCTTTGCTAGTCTGTGGTATGTATCTTGTGAAGATGCTGGGCAGACTATTGGGAAGGAATCCAATAACTTCAGTTTCTCAGAAATATTTCTCAAGTTTGGCTTGCTTATTTTTCTATTATTCACACTGTTATTATCCTGATTAATTTAACAGTGTTTTACACTAGCAAATTCACTATATACCTTGAAGGAAATAATAATGAATAGTATGTTTTCTATCTCAAAAAATAGAGACAAAGCATTTGTGAGACAGACTCAGCCTTCACCCCAGTGAGTGACAGAGCTGGGAATAGAATGCAAAGTTGCTAACTCAAAATATTGAACCCAGTCCATTCAATGTGTTGGCTTTGTTTAATGACTAAGCCAAAGAATTTTTAAAAATTAATCAGTGAGAATGTGTCTGTAATTATGTTCTAATCCAAAATAAGAGGGTGAGAAATTTTTCACTTCACCAAAAAAAAGTGTAAGATTGCTTTAGTGACGAATTCAGTTTATGGAACTAATCAGACAAACCCAAATAATCCTTTTACATTAAAGGATTAATAAATGCCATTTCAAAACAATAACTTTTTTAAGTAATTATCTTTTCTATTCCTCAGCAATTGTGTTTTTCTAAGTATAGAGTTCAGAGTCCTTAACTTTAGTTGACAAGTTATCTGGATGAGGATTATATTTCTATTGTTTCTTGATCATTCTTTTCGCTTTCTGTACCTCATTTAAAATGCTCAAAGCATTAAGCCTAATAGAGTACTTGATGATTGAGCTCTTTAAGAATTGGGACAGGGCTATGCCTGTGGCTCACTGAGTAGGGCGCTGGCCCTATATACCAAGGGTGGCAGGTTTGAATCCGGCCCCAGCCAAACTGCAACAAAAAATAGCCAGTTGTTCTGGCAGGCACCTATAGTCCCAGCTACTCGAGAGGGAGGCTGAGGCAAGAGAATCACCTAAGCCCAGGAGTTGGAGGTTACTGTGAGCTGTGATGCCCCAGCACTCTACCAAGGGTGATAAAGTAAGACTCTGTCTCTAAAAAAAAAAAAAAAAAAAAAGAATTGGGACAAGGAAAACCAGTTATTGGCCAAATCTTCTTTGTCTCTACTGTCTTTCTACTCTCTCTTCTAATTACTTTCTCTAAAAGTACATTTTCACTGAAAAATCACTTTTTCAAAAAAAATTTTTTTTAATTAGTTCATTCAAATAATAATTATAAAATGTGAAGTAGTGTAGGCACTGTCCTAGGCCTTCAGTGTAAAATGGTGAATAAGACAGAAAAGTCCCCCCCCCTCTAGGAGCTCACAATTCTTGTGTCTAACTTTGGTGCCTTTTTCACTCAGAGCTCACAGGCATCCACTCATCACATACTTTTCACATTTTCAGCTCTTACCAAAAAGATAGGTTCCACATGTGATGCACTGGTCTTTCCAGATGCAACTGCTTTTCTGTTATATTTAAACAAATTATTATGCATAAAGCACTTAGAATTCTGTCTGGCCCATGGAAAGCAATGTACATGTAAGTGTTAGCTATAGGTAGGAGTAGCAAAGCCTTTTTTATCATATTAATATGCTAACAAATACTGTTTATTCTTTAAGCAAACTCATGATTATAGATAAGCCCCATGATAACAATGTTACATTTAGACACCGAAATTTATAGAGAATAAAGATTAAGTTTTGGGGGAGATTTTTTTTGTTTGTTTCTTTGAGACAGAGTCTCACTTTGTCTTCCCTGTATAGTGCAAACTCAGGCTCCTAGGCTCAAGTGATTGATTCTCTTACCAACAGCCTCCTGAGTAGCTGAGATTACAGGCACAATGCCCAGGTATTTGTAGAGGCAGGGGGTCTCCCTCTAGTCAGGCTGGTCTCAAACTCGTGAGCTCAGGCAATCCACAGGCTTCTGCCTCACAGAGTGCTGGGATTACAGGCCTGAGCCCACTGCACCCAAGCCTTAGATTAAGTTTTGATAATTCATTTCGCAAAAAGATTTTCCACATTTCTCCCAATTATAAAATTTATTGGTGCTTTGAAAATAGAATTTAATATACAGAAATATTTTTTATTCTTACAAGTACATTAATAAAATGAAAAATACTATATCTACTTCCTGCTTCTTCAAACAAGATTTTATTCATTTGAAAGGAGTCATAACTATGAAGTAGCTTAAAATATATAAAATACAGTACCTAGTAATCACTGCCAAATAATAATAATACTTCATATTAATATAACATCAGTACTTTATAATGTCTGATCACATACTTTGTTACATTTAGTTCTGTAACAGTCCTTCCTGAGAAGTAGATTAGACAAATATTAAGTTTCCATTTTGCAGCTGAAGAAACCAAGGTATTAAAGATATTTCGTACCTCTCTAATTTAAACTGTAGATTTGAGAAGTCAGAACTATAAAACTACAAAGCATTGTTTCTTTTAATAAAATAAAACAAGCCTCAAGGAATATGACCTTTTAGTGGACAGCCAGAAACAGCAGTCTGAGAGCTAGCCTGTGATTCGCAACATTACCACTAAAATTGATCAGGGTGACCCCCATCCAATTCACCCTCCAAACCCAGGCTCCAGAAAGCCCATCCGGACACAAGTTGCCTTCAGATGAAGCAAAGTTCCATGAAGTAATTTCCTACTTTTGCTCCATTTCAAAATTTACTTTATTAGAAATGTCATTAAAGATGGGGATTGGGGAAGAGGAATGAAATCTGAACTAGAATTTGTATACCTATAGTAAAGAACATGGTCTAGGCAGGTAAAAGAATTCTGGAACAGTGAAACAGTCAGAAATAACTAGACGTGCTTTCAAATAGTTGGACATATTTTTACATCTCACTTAGAATATTCTGATAGCTATGAAAAAGTCATTTTATCAGGATATTTTCTGAAGTTCCTTCCTAAAACTATTAGGGAAAAATCCCAGTAAGAGTTTGGGAGTTTAGGATTGTCTCTGTCTGTCTCTCTTTCCCTCCCTCTTCCCTCTTTCTCTCTCCTCCCTCTCTTCCTTCTTCTCTCCCTCTTTCTGTCCACCCTTCTATCCTACCTCCCACCCACCCCCACGCACCCCCACCCCCGCCTTGTGCTCATTCACTCACTGAACCTACTGAGGAAGGGCATTGTTCATTGATTAAGAAACTGTGGGTATCAGGAAACTTGAAACTTTACCCCTTATTTTATCAACTAACTCAAACTAATACTATAGTACAAAAATAACCCTTCAGAATTTCTTAGAAATAAGTTAAAACAACATAACAATCTAGGGTGGTTCAACATATTTCATTAGTTTTATAAAATGCTCACAATGTGAATGATTTCTTTGCAGCATAGACCAGAAAGATAAATTGTAGCCGCTCACTGCTAACCAAGTAAAATTCTCTTAATCTGGCATTCAGTGACTTTCATGGTCAGATTTTTCTGTTATTTTTTTAATTTCTTGTCTTATTTACCCATTTTTCATTTTCAAATAACAATCTTCCTTTACCTCACGTGCATCCCGTACTGTGTTATATCTTCATGCTGTGTTTACTCTGTCTCTCCTACTTTTCTGGCTAAATCTTATTTCTCCTTCAAGGCCCAGTTTCACTGCCACTTCCTCCACTTGTTTTCCCTCTCCTGCCTCTGCATGAATTTCCTAAATAATTTATCAGAACCTCTCTTACATGATTTCTACCACTGCACTGTAACAGTACATTTTTGGCCAGCATAGATGCTCCTAACGTCAGTTGCTATCCCTATTTCCCTCACTCTCATACATAAAGTCTTTAAAACAGTATAACCGTTTGCAGTATCGGAGACTAGAAAAAGTATGGGGTTTGAAGTCCGACCACCCTCATTTTAAATCTTTGTTCTATCATTTATTAGCCATATAACCTGGGTCAAGAGACTTAATCTCTCTGGACCTGTTTCCTCATGCACGAAATAAGGATAATAACCTTGCTTCTGTGGTTACAGAATTAAGTGAGAAAAACATACACAGCATTCTTAGCTTATACCTGAGACATGCTAGATCGCACGAAATGGTGATGAAGCTGTTAGAGGTGGTCATGCTTATACTTTAGAAGCTTCTTTATTGTTCTACTTTCTTTTATCAGAGTTACAAAGGATACTCTGCCATACAACACAAACAGGTATTTTAAGGACTATTTTGAAAAGATCTGTAGACTCTTATAACTAGCTGGAGAAAATTACCTCATGAAATTGTTACAAAACAATAGAATCCTCCTCTAAATCGTGTTAGAAACACAGATATTCTATAGTACTAAGGTAATCAAAGCATTAGGCAATTTTAGGGAGATCTTTCTTTAGTTTCCTCCCTGATTAGTTTTATGAAATCTTTTTATCTTAAAAAATTTTGTGATTTTTCTTTCTTACTGCTACAATACAGACATAATGTGTAGTTCCCACATGCAGAATCATAGGGCAACATGAGGATGTTGTCAAAATGGCCATCAAACTACAAGAATTGTGGGTCGCGCCATCTGGAGAGTACAAAGTGTGCTTTGAGGAACCTGAGGGCAACATCAGTCAACCTGTGTGCTAGTCCAGGGGTCCATGGGAGGGAAAGGAGGTAAATTTGAAGGAGAGCGACAGATTACAGCTGATAGGTAGAGAGCAGAGGCCTCAGACGAAAAGCCATTCATGCCCCTCAGTAATTCTCAGTAATCAATTAGCAATTGTTTCTCTTGATCATTATCTGATCAAGATAAAAAACTACTTATCAGATGGTCTACCTGAGAGAGTTTGTCTGATACATTTACAGAATAAACCCACTGTTTAATTTAAAAAGTTAATAAAAAATAATAAGCCAAATTTCAATGATTTTAATGTTTTATGTTCAGAACCTGTTTTAACTGATCTAAATCTTTGTTCTATCTTTTCTTTATCTCTTAATAGTTTAGGTAAGATTACTTAAATTTGTTGAATTGATTTTTATAATAGTATAATACTTTGTGGTAGCCTAAATTATATGCTATTCTGGGTATAAGTTACTACCAGTGTGACTGCTATTTGAATTATAAACTCAATAAAGCAATGTATTCCTGAAAAGATAAGACAAATTTTTATATTTGGGTAGGAGTGAGGCTTCAAAACAGGTCTTTAAAATTTTCTAACATCTTAAGGGAAAATAACAAAAGTAAAAATTAAGGAAATTTCTAATCAGAGGGTTAAAACTATAGTAAGGAAACATTCCATTTCATAAATGGTCACACTGTACTATAAATGCATATAATTCCAGAATGATGATTAGATTGTAATGAAATCTATCTGCAGTGAGCATGCACTCACAACACTGAAAAGCATACATGGTGGTGAGAGAGGAAGCAATATTTGCTTGCCAGAAAATCTGGTTTCTCTTATTCCCAGTTTAACACAATCATTTAACCTCTCTGAACCTCTTTTTTTTTTTAATCTGGAAAATGAACAAGTTGCTGATGCCTAAGAACTTCATAGCACCAGTATTTTACGTTGTCATTCTGGCCATACTCCTTTCATGCAAAATTTAAAAATCAAGATTAAGGGACAGGTATAATGGTTCATGTCTGTAATCCCAGCACTTTGGGAAGCCTAGTTAGGAAGACTACTTGAAGCCAGGAGTTGGTGACCAGCCTGAGCAACATAGCAAGACTTTGTTTCTACAAAATATAAAAAATTAGCTGAGTGTGGTGGTGCACTCCTATGCCCTAGCTATTCAGGAGTCTGAGGCAGGAGGATGGCTTGAACTTAGGCGAACTATGATCATGCCACTGCTTTCCAGCCTGGGTGACAGAGGAAAACCCCATCTCTAAAATCTTTTTTTAAAGATTAAGCATCTAATATAATGTAAATATATAAGACTCGTAGATATGATCTCTCCAGTATTCACAAGATGTGCCTTTCTGGAATGTCTAATAGAAAAATATAGTTGAAAATTAATATTTGTATAGTTTATATTCCAAAATGGATCCAATGTGAAAATATTGATAAATTTTAGCTTTGCATTTTATTCCCTGAAACAACTTATTACCTGAATATTTCTCATATTAAATAATAGAAAAACATAGAGGAAAACATTCTGTATTATTTTATTTTGAGAATTGTTTTAAGCCTGGCTATAACATGAAGCCATGAGTCTAAGATGAGCTATAGAGAACAAAAAATTAATGCTTTCATCTAAATTAGGATGAATTACACTTAATCAATGTTCAGTGGTGAGGTATACCTTACTGCTATATTTCAAATAGCCCCTAAATTATGTAACTACTTTGACTAATTTAAGTGAACCTAACTATAGAGGTCTATTGGCCACCAGATGGAGCCAGGATTGTTCTATTTGTAGCATAAAAATGTCCAGAAAATGAAAATTTGTTAAACAGAATGAATAAATGGTAGATTATAAATGGTAGTTCATAGTACATAAAAAATAAACTTTAGCATCTTTAGTTAGGATAGAATTACTTTGTCAGATGACGTTCGATTTAGCAATCGAGGCACAGTCAGCATCCTAGAATTCTGTATAGTTCTCAGTCCATCTGTTCAAAATCGTCTGGAGTTTTGCTAAGGATAGAATATAGTTAAATGTGGGGCAGAAGCAAATAGTGTAAGAAACAGGATTCAAACCATGTCAAGAGAGAAAGTTACATTAGTTATTTGATCTGGGATCAATTAAATAAAGATTAAAAGCCCCAAAATTTTATTCAACTATTTACTTAACATTTTTCAGAGCCAAACTGATTTTGTAATCTAGTTCTTTGATTAGAAAATGTAAATTTTCTCTTCGTTATTTTGAATTTAGTTTCTATCACCAAAGAAATGGCATCTGACATTGAATATTAAGAGATTATCAAGGCAAATGTATTTAGGAGGATCTGAATTACATGCCTATGTTTTCATTATCATGGCTAGAAAACATAAAAAGAATATAGTTTGGTAAATACTGAGAAAATAAACTGATTCATTAAAAAGTTGTTTTAATTAACTATTCAATAATATCATATAATATATTTAAGAACATCTCAATTGAAATATCCCCTTTCTCCACATCTTCACCATCATCTGTTATTGGTTCCTTTTTGATAAAAGCCATTCTTGCTGTGGTGAGGTGATATCTCTTTGTGGTTTTGATTTTCATTTCCCTGATTATTAGTGATATCGAGCATTTTTTTAATAAACCTGTTGGCCCTTTGTGTGTCTTCTTTTAAGAAATGTCTATTCAGACCTTTTGTCCATTTTCTAGTCAGATGATTAATTTTTTGCTATTGAATTGCTTGAGCTGGTCATTCATCCCTTGTCAGGTGGATAGTTTACAAATATTTTCTCCCATTGTCTTTGCTTTGTTATTTCCTTTGATGTGCAGAAGCTTTTTATCTTGATATAATCCCATTTGTCTATTTTTGCTTTAATTACTTGTCCTTTGAAGTTTTACACAAAAAAATCTTAGCCCAGACAAATGTCATGGAGCATTTCCCCAGTGTTTTTTTCTAGTGGTATCGTAGTTTCGGGTCTTAGATTTAAGTCTTTAATCCATTTTGACTTGAAAAGTTGTACTCTTCTGCATAGAGTTATCTAATTTTTCCAGCACCATTTATTAGAGACTGTCCTTTCTGCATTGTATGCTCTTGACACCATTGGTAAGGATGAGTTGGCTTTAGACATGTGGACTTAGATCTGCGTCCTCTGCTCTGTTCCATTGGTATTTGTTTGTCTTTATGCCAGTACCATGTTGATTTGGTTACAGATACCAATGGAACAGAGTAAAGGACAGTCTCTTTAATTAACAGTCCCTGCTTTACAGCACGTTTTGAAGTCAAGTAATATGATGCCTCCAGCTTTGTTATTGTTGCTCAGGAGTGCTTTGGAGTATTCAGAGTCTTTTTGTGGTTCTCTATAAATTTTGGGATTTTTTTTTTAAATTTCTTTGTTAAACGTCATTGGTATTTTGATAAGAGATTGCGTTGAATCTGTAAATTATTTTGGGTAATATTATCACTTTAACATTGTCAATTCTTCCAATCCACGAGCATGGAATATCTCTCTTATTTTGTGTGTGTGTATCCAATACTCCATTTTCTTTTATCAATGTTTCATCATTTCATTTGCATAAAATTTTTATTTCTTTGGTTATGTTGATTTCATAAGTATTTTATATTCTTTATAGCTATTGTAAATGGAATTGCTTTATTTCTTTTTCACATTATTCACTATTGGCATATATAAATGCTACTCATTTTTATATGTGGATTTTGTACCCTGCCACTTTATTGAATTCACTTATCAGTTCTAACAATTTTGTACTGGAGTCTTTATGTTTTTCTAGGTATAAGATCTTATCATCAACAAACAGTTCATTTGACTTCCTCTTTTCCAATTACATCTTTTATTCCTCTTACCTATTTGCTTTGTCTAGGACTTCTAGTGTTACGCTGAATAAAAGTGGTAAAGTGGGCATCCTTGTCTTGTTCCAGATTTTAGAGGAAAGGCCTTTAATTTTTTCCCATTCAGTATGACACTAGCTGTGGGTTTGTCATATATGGCTTTTATTATAGGAGGTATGTTCCTTCTGTACCTAGGTTGATGAAGGTTTTTATCATAAAGAAATTTGGGGGATTTCTTAAGAATGATTTTGACAATTAACCTGGCTTTTAGGGAAGTTTGTTTACTGGTGTGTTCACTGAGTCTTGATGTGAGATTAATTACATTGCACATATTTTCTTTTTCATATTACCATGATATTTCAATGGAAGAGAGGTATTGCTATAGAGTTTTTTTTATTCCATAAAAACTACTTGGTTCAGCGCCTATACTTCAGTGGTTAGGACACTGGCCACATAGACCAGGGCTGGCAGGTTCAAACCCAACCCAGGCCTGCTAAACAAGAATGACAACAAAAATGAAAAAATAGCCAGGCATTGTGGTGGGCGCCTGTAGTCCCAGCTACTTGGAAGGCTGAGGCAAGAGAATTGCTTAAACCCAAGAGTTGGAGGTTACTGGGAGCTGTGATGCAACAGCACTCTATCAAGGGTGACAAAGTGAGACTTTGTCTCAAAAAAAGAAAGAAAGAAAGAAAGAAAACTACTTATTCTTTGTTTTTATTATTTCATTGTTATTTCTTCTACAGTGAATGTCAGCCAAGCATTGTTTCAAATGTTCCTATTTCTGAAGTACTCATCCTAGAATAGTTACAAAAATGAGAACAAATGACTACTCCCCACTCCCACCACATTACCAGCACCATCACACTACATGACAGCTGGAATCAAAAAGACAATATTAGAGACCTCAACAACAATGGCAGATTAATTCAGTAAAATTTTGTTAGATTTAATATTGTTAAGATTATAATTTTTTTTTAATTTACAGATTTTGAAAGTGGAGCTACTTTTGAAATCCTAGCTGACTTTTTGAAGAAATTGTCAAGCTAATTTTAAAATGTATATGGAAAGGCAAAGAAACAAAAATCATCAAGATAACACAAAGTTAGAGGGCTTACACTAACTGATTTCAAGACTTACTGTAAACTTGCAGTAATCAAGGCAATGTAATAGTGGCTAAGATAGAGATTAAAGGAACAGAAGAGGATATTCAGAAATAGATGTACATATATAGTCAGTTTATATTCAAGAAAGGTGCCACGGTGGTTCACAAGGGAAAAGAAAGCCTTTTGTTTTTTTTTAACAAATAATGCTGAAACAATTGATATCAGTATGGGAAAAAGATAATCTCACCCCTTACCTTACATTATTCACAAAAATTAACTCAAAATAAATCATGTACCTAAGCAAAAGAGCTCAAATTTTATACTTTTAAAACAGTGGATAAAAAAAATTTGTATTTCAGAATATTAGGGAGTGCACACATTTTGTTTATATACAGTGTGGCCACACAGTTCATGTACAATTTAAAATAGTGTGACAAACTTTATGGCCACCCTATACTTTGTTTTTGTACAGATTAGGTCAAAGTTCTAAGTTGTGCTCTTCAGCTAGAAAGTGGGCTCTGTACCAAATAAGTGTAAATTTACCCATCCCCTCCTGCCCACTCCCCCTAGCTTGATTTTCATTGAGATTTACTTCTTTACATACACTTAAGTGTTGATTGATTAGATCCAATTAGATATTAAGTACATGTGTTTGTTTCTCCATTCATAGAATGGTTTCCATTTCCATCAGATTTTCACAAAAGATATTAGGTCACCACCTTTTATGGCTTAGTAGTACTCCATGGTAAGCATATACCACATTTTATTAATCCATTTATGTATTGGTGGGCACTTGGGCTGTTCACACATCTTTGAGATTGTGAATTGTGCTGCTATAAAGTGTCAAGTGCAATTGTCCTTTTTATAAAGTGATCTTTTTTCCTTTGAGTATTTACCCAGATCAAATGGTAGGTCTACTTTAAGTTCTTTGAGGTGTTACTATACAACTTTCCATAGTGCTAGTTTGCAGCCCCACCAACAATGTATAAGTGTTCCTTTCTCCTCACATCCAAACCAGCACTTGTTGTTTGGGAATTTTTGGTAAGAGCCATTCTCATTGGAATGAGGTCATTGTGGTTTTGATTTGCATTTCCCTAATAATTAGAGATTCTGAGCATTTTTTTCATGTGTTTCTTGGCCATTGAACTATCATCCTTTGAAAAGTTTCTGTTCATGTCTTTTGCCCATTTTTAGTTGGGTCGTTTGATTTTTTTTTCATGCTGATTTACTTGAGTTCTTTGTAGATTGTGGTTATCAGCCCTTTATCAGATGTACAGCATGCAAATACTTTTTTCATTCTGTGGGCTATTTACTCTATTGATTATGTCATTATGCAGAAACTTTTAATTTGATCAGGTCTCACTTGCTTTGTTGTTGTTGTTGTTGTTGTTGTTGTTGTTGTTGTTGCTATGATTGCTTTTATGCTCTTCTTCTTAAAATCTTTCTTGGGGCCAGTATCTGTAAGAGTTTTTCCAACATTTTCTTCTAGAATTATTATAGTTTCATGCCTTAGGTTTAAGTCTTTCATTCATCATGAATTAATTTTTGTGAGTAATGAGAGGTGCGGATCCTGTTAGTCTTTTACATGTGGCTATCCAGTTTTCCCAGCACCATTTATTGAATAGGAATTCCTTTCTTCAGTGTATGTCTTTATTTTCTTTGTTAAAAATCAGATGGTAATAAGGATAACTTTTGTCGCCTCAAGGCAAGCAAAGTTTTCTTGATAAGACACAAAAAGTGTGATATATGAAATTAAAAAGTGGCAAGATGCTATTTATCAGAATTTAATTTTTTCTTGTTTTATTTTGTGACAGAATCTCAGGCTGTCACCTGGGTAGAGTGCTGTGGCATTATAGCTCACAGCCACCACCAACTTAGGCTCAAGCCATCTTCTTGCCTCCATTTTTTCTATTTTCAGTAGAGACGGGGTCTTGCTTTTTCTCAGGCAGTTCTTGAACTTGTGAGCAATCCACCCACTTCAGCCTCCCAGATTGCTAGAATTACAGGCGTGACCCAGCATAACTGGTCTAATTTTTGCTCTTTGAAAGACACAGCTAAGAAAATGAAAAGGTAAATTACAGACTGAGAAAGCAATTTTAGAGAATATATATCTAGCAAAGTGCTTGTATCTGGAATATATAAAAACTCTTAACAACGCATTAATATAAGGCAAAAAGTTGTAATGGAGGGAAGATTTGAACTATTGATAAAAGAGGATATATGAATGGCCAATAAGCACATAAAAAGTTTAATATCATTTGTCTCAGAAAAATGAGATTTGAGACTACAAGATACCATTTCACACCCTGTAGAAGAGCTAAAGTTAAATGACAATGCCAGATATATTTGGGTATGTGGGACTCAAACTCTTCACTACTAATAGGAATTATATAGCTGAAATAGTGCAACCACTTTGTAAAACAGTCAACAGTATCTTATAAAGATAAGCATATAGTTATCATGGGACCAGGCAATCCCACTCCTGAGTATTTACCCAGCATCCAAGAGAAATGAAAAACACATGTTCACAAACAAACTTGTGTGTGAATCTTTATAGAAGCATTATCTATAGTAGCCAAAAACTGGAAGCAACTCAAGTGTCCATCACCTGGTGAAAGAATAAACAAATCAGAGTATGTCCACACTATGAAATGCTACTTGGTTATGTAAAGGAATTCCCAGCAACATGGATGAACCTCAAAAACATTTCTAAGTGAAAGAAATCAAACATAAGAGTCTACATACTGTATGTTTCCACTTGTCTGAGTTTCTAGTGAGGCAAAACTATGGTTACCATAAGCAGATGGCTGCTGTCCGGTGCCAGAAGAGGGAAATCAACTAAAGAGGCATTTGGGTATTTTTTAGGGTTATGGAGCTGTTCTGTATCTTGATTACAGTAGACGTTACATACTGTATTCAATACCAAAAGTCATCAAGTTATATACCCCAAAGTAGTGAATTTTACTATGTGTAAAGTTGTTTTTAAAAATTCTGTCATTATCATTCAGTTTCCTAAATGAGGTGACTACTTTTTCTAAGTTATTAAAAGACCTTTTAATATTATAAATAATATAGCTATAGAATTTACTTGCTTCACCATATAGTTAAATTTGCCTATCTTGAATGTTTTAAATTGATTTTTAAGGCTTCTTTTTGGCACAGTTTGTTGTTTTTTTGTTTTTTTTTTTTTCTGCTTCACACACATTTCTAAAACATGAAATCAAGTGGTTTGTCTTTGCTTAAAAAGACCGTATTTAGGAAGATGCAGGTGAAGCACATCAAAACACATCTATGGACCTAACATAATTGATGCTATTAAAAAGAAAAAATAAGTAAATAAACACATCTATGGATATGTGTCATAATTTTCCTTAGACTTTTGCAAATTTCTGCCATAGGGAAATGACAGAAAATAAAAATTATTGACTCACCAAATTCTGTGAATCAGGATATTCTAGGTACATGGCAAGTACAACTGTAACTGTGAGGCTAAGGAGCAGGTGGGAGCCACAATGGCCTACTGCCTTCTGATTTTCCCCTTCCCTTGTTTCGTTCATTTATTTGACTATTCATTGAGCGTAATACTTAACACTTGCCAAGCATTGTCCTAAGTGCCAGGGAAATATGACTGCTCCTCAAGGAGTTTAATGTCTAGTGAGGGTTAAAGAAAAATAAAAAGTATGATAACTATTAAAGGGTACCCTAAAAGCTCAAAGGGGATGCATCCAACCCAGACTTCAAGAATGGAATCAGAAGAGGCTCCCCAAAGGACATGCTGACCAAGCTGAGATGTAAAAGATGAGTAGGCAATAAGCAAGAAAATGGGGAATGGAAAGTGTTTTTAGTATTCCTGAAAGAAGGAGCAGCATGGCTAAGGCAGGGTGAGTTCAAAGGGTAACAGTTATGAGCCTCTGCAAGGTGGTGTGGCAAAGGAGTTGTGAGAGAACTGCGTCCTTTTAGGGTGCTTGGTCCCAGGACACTGCCCATGCAACTACTATAGGGTAAGAAGGAGAGAAAGATTCAAAGATGCAATGCAACAGAAAAATATGAAAGTAAATTTTTAAGCCTATTGTAAAAATCACTTTATATATACTGTTATGATAACATACTCTCTTCACTAGCGTTTACGAAGCAGCTGGGCCTCAGATCTTATTCTATATTTAATGGTTTCTTTTTTACTAATGTGCTCAGTTTTTACCATTTATTGCTGTCACTATTGAAAGAAGAGTTGGATATACTTTAAAAGAGTTCATATAAAATTATTTATAAAACTGATTATTCCTTTCAAGTTCCACCAAAATCACATTAGGTAACCACAAAGAGACAAGTTGTTTCTTAGTTCACACAATTTTTTAAACTAGAAAATCTCTTGAACAAAATGGCTAATTATTACTATATTACATATTCTTAATTTTCCTCAACTAAGTAACAAAGAGGCAAGGAGCAAACTAAGGGTTGAGTAAAAACAGATTCTCGACATTCTTGTTTATTATGTCTGGCTCATCATTTGTCTGCTAGCCAAAGACAAGAAGAAATAGGGGTTTTTTTAGTCACAAATTTTTGTTAATATTTATATCTGTAAGATGTTACAAAATGTTAATACTTGGGGGTTTTATTGAGGCAAAACTCATGTTTTATGAACCCAGATGTTAACTGATCTTCCCATGGATTTATTGCGAAAGCAAACCAGAGATTTGGTTTTTTTTTTTTTTTTGGTTGCAGTTTGTCCAGGCCGGGTCGGGTTCGAACCCACCACCCTTGGCCAGCGTCCTACTCACTGAGCCACAGGTGCATTTGTTTTCTAATTTAGTAAAAATTATTTTTGTTTATTTCTGGTAACTGTCCTGAATTATCTGTTAGATATGTTTATCTTCTATGGTATCATCGACCTAATGTATAGTATTGTCACTGGGAAACAAAAGTGGCAGGTAATAGAAATATCCACAAATATTTGAAAGATTGTGTCTTATAAGGCAAGTGAACAAAGTAAAATGGTATTGCTGAATTTGGAGGAAATCTGAATTATTTTAAAAGTGAGATAAGTGATTTTTATAGTCAACTTACGAAGTACAGGTGAGAACCATTATAAAGTGCAGCGTAGAATAAAGATGTTTATAAAATTTGTTGATAAATTAGCATCGGTCACTTTCTAACTTAGGAAATAGTTGTGGAGCTAGTGGACCTCATTGGTTTTGTTTTCAAATTACATAAAGGAAAACCAAGCCTGAATTCTGACCCCCTCTTCAGTGACAGCATATACATTAATATGAATCCACAGAGATTTTTTACTACTTATGCTAAGAATATTCTATTATTCTTCAGAGAAAGAAGCAAGTCCAGATGGTGCTCTTGCAGAATACAGACGAGAAAAGCAAAAGTATGAAGCTTTGAGGAAGCAACAGACAAAGAAAGGAACTTCCCGGGAAGACCAGGTAACTTCAAAATCCAAAATCTACACATAATTCATGGGCTTTTAATTGTTTTCAGGTGTTGCTTAATGAAGCCAAACTTGATTATGTATCAGGGGAAGCACAGCCTCTGAAAAGTGAAAAAGTAGGCGGCAGAGCACAGTGGCTCCACACCTCTAATCCCAACACTCTGGGAGGCCTAGGTGAAAGGATTGCTTGAGGCCAGGAGTTTGAGACCAGCCTGGGCAACATATTGAGACCCCATCTCTACAGAAAAGAGAAAAATTAGCTGGGCATGGTGGCACACACCAGTAGCCCCTGCTATTCAGGAGCTTGGGGCAGGAGGATCACTTTGAACCCAAAACTTTGAGGTTGCATTGAGCTACAATGATGCTCCTACATCCTAGTCTGGATAACAAAATAAGACCTTATCTCAAAAAAAGTAAAAATAAAAAAGTAAAGAGGGTAAATTTATATAGGCTGCTAAGGACTTTGGCCACTTGTGTAAAGGTCCAAATTTTAGAGTTCTTTCTATACATTGTAGGTGAAAATGCCTGAAACTTTCAAGTTTCAGCCTGATGCTACCATTGCAAACACAAGAAACTTATCAACCCACATATCCTCAGAAACTCAGGTAGAACCTCAAAGTGAATATTATGAAATGGAGAAGTGGTGATTATAAATGATGAGAAAGTCTCTTCCAGACCAGCATCTCACATGCCAACTAGCCAGTTTAGCATGAAATTGTATACTGCCTAGAAATAAGGCATTTAATCTACTGGTTGATTTCCTTTATAAATAAAATTTTGATTTAGGTAATAATATAAGGAAATTGTAATGTAATCTTACCTGAATCTTCAGGTAATAATATAAGGAAATTGTGAGATATCAAAAATGAAGAGATAGGAAGCTAGCTCAACAATTTGAAAAAGTGTCCAATGTCCTCAGCCCTACTATGAAACCAATTTATAGCTTTCATATGAAAGCTATAACCCAATTATAGCCTGAGAAGGAGGGGAGAGGATAGGCGAGGGAGACTAATTGGTGGGGCCACACCTACAGTGCATCTTACAAGGGTACATGTGAAATTTACTAAGTGTAGAATATAAATGTCTTAACACAGTAACTAAGAAAACACCATGAAGGCTATGTTAAACAGTTTGATGAAAATATTTCAAATTGTATATAAAACCAGCACACTATACCCCATGACTGCATTAATGTACACAGCTATCATTTAATTTAAAAAAAAAAAATTTGTGAGTTAGCCTTATACACCATGCAGTGCTTGGCACTTGATAAAAGTCTCTTCAGCAGCCTTTTATGTTGAAAAGCTAGGGGGCAGACTGAAATCATTTATTTTTTATGCTGACATGTATATTTGAGGACATGCCATTTTAGGTGTATAAATAAAATGGGCAAAATAAAAGTAAATTTAAAAGCCCAAGCCTATTTGGTTAAATTTATCTAATCAAGAATTGTATTGTATAAATGTCTCTAAATTACCAGTGGAAAGATCATCATTCACCAGTTCTTAGCATGAAAATAATCACAGGGAAAATTCAACAAGAAGTCAGGTATAAGACATTATAATCAGGGAGAGCTAACTTACTTGTAATTTTCAATAGAATTAGCATATCAAATGAAATTAAGAAAAATACATTATTAACTTGTTTTCACAGAGTCACAAAGTCTTCTGAGTAGCCATGGTAGTGATTAGGCTACCAAAGATGCTAAGGATCACTCTTGCTCATGTATTTCTTTTTTTTTTTTTCTCCCTTGTAGCAAATAATTGTTAAGAACTTACAACGTACTAATCACCATATTTCCTAATCAACACATTGATACATTCCTGCCCTCTCTGAGCTACCAGGGAAAAGAGCTAGTTAAATAAGTCGTAACAATGAAAGGGGCTGAATGCTATGAAAGGGTAGGAACAGGGAACTATGATGTACATGTTCAACAGTAGGTCCTAACGTGGCCTAAGAATCTGGGAAATCATAAGAAAATGATTTGTCAGGTGATCTTTGAAGACAAAATAGAACATAACCTGGTGGAGGCAGGAGGTGGCTAGACAAAAGGAACAGTACATATATGAGAAGTCTTTGACCTCTTTGCAAAGAACTGAAAAAGTGTTAAATATGACCATAACATAAACTAAGTGAAGGGAAAAGATGAAACTGAAAAGGCCGGAGTGAGTTCAAGCAAAGTTAAGTAGTTTAGATTTACCCTAAGGATAATGGGGAACCACTGACAAGAGGAAGAGATGTGATCTTGTTGCATTTGGAGAAGATCCTTCCAACCTAGCTGTAGTGTGGAGAGTTGCCTGGATGCAGGGAGAACTGGAGACACAGAGGCCCGCGGGAAGACTCTTTCTGTAGATACACATGAACAGAGTCTGCCAAGGCCGGGTTCCTTCAGAACACCTTCACCATACTGGGAAGACTCTCACTGAGCTGAAAATCCCTGCTGTAAATGGTTGGTCTCTCGTTCCTTTTACAAGGACCAGAAAACTAACTCCTGTAAGTGCCAAACAAATGCCTCCATGCAGATCCTATCAGCCTCACACTATCATGTACCCCATTATTTTTGTTGTTATTTTTTTCTTTCTGCCCATTGTCTTCTTTCTCCTTTAGAATGTCAGGTTCAAACGCAACCCCAGCCCCAAAAAATAGAATAGACCTAGAGAAAGTCCAAACTTGAATGTAAAAAAGGCTAAGAAAGGCCAAGAGGATATTTTTTGTTTGCCACTGTCCCCCTCTTTGAGCAAATGCCAATGGCTGATTAATTGGCTCTAAAAACTGCTTTGCCATTCTTAGCTCAAGGACAAAGATCTGGGAGGGCTAATATAATTTTCTAGGACGTTTTTCTATCTCATGCCACTAGGAAGTCTTTTCTGTTTTAATTTTTCTTTATACTCTTAGAAAAGACATTTTTTAAATTAAATCATAGCTGTGTACATTAATGCAGTCATGGGTACAGTGTGGTGTTTTCATATACAATTTGAAACATTTTCATCAAACTGATTAACATAACCTTCATGTCATTTTCTTAGTTATTGTGTTAAGACATTTATATTCTATTTTTCCTTTATTAGATATATATCCAGAAGACCAAAAATAACATTACAACAAAGATATTTGTATCAGAATGTTTATTGCAGCCCAATTCATAATTGCTACATCTTAGAAGAAGTTCAAGTGCCCATCAAAACATGAACGGATCAATAAATTGTGGTATATGTGGCTCCGTGCCTGTGGCTCAATTGGATAAGGCGCCAGCCACATACACCTAAGGTGGCGGGTTTGAATCCCCAGCCCAGGCCCACCAATCAACAATGATGGCTGCAACCAAAAAATGGCCGGGCATTGTGGCGGGCACCTGTAGTCCCAGCTACTTGGGAGGTTGAGGTGGGAGATTCACTTGACCCCAGGAGTTGGAGGTTGCTGTGAGCTATGATGCCATAGCACTCTACCCAGGGGGATAGCTTGAGGCTCCATCTCAAAAAAAAAAAAATTGAATATTATGCAGCCCTAAAGAAAGGTGGAGACTTTACCTTCTTCATGTTTACATGGATGGAGCTGGATAATGTTCTTCTTAGCAATGTATCTCAAGAATGGAAGAAAAAGTATCCAATGTACTCAGTCCTACTGTGAAACTAATTTATAGCTTTCACATGAAGTAGAATATAAACGTCTTAACACAATAACTAAGAAAATGGCATGAAGGCTATGTTAATCAGTTTGATGAAAATATTTCAAATTGTATATGAAAACACCACACTGTACCCTGTGATTGCATTAGTGTACACAGCTATGATTTAATAAAAAATAAAAAAAAAATGTTCTGACAAAATAGACCTGCCATTCCATCCTACAATTCCTCTACTAGATATATATCCAGAAGAACAAAAATCATATTATAACAAAGATATTTGTATCAGACTGTTTATTGCAGCCCAATTCATAATTGTTAAGTCATGGAAGAAGCCCAAGTACCCATTGACCCATGAATGGATTAATAAATTGTGGTATATGTACACCATGGAATATTATGCAGCCTTAAAGAAAGATGGAGACTTTACCCCTTACATGTTTACATGGATAAAGCTGGAACATATTCTTCTTAGCAAAGTATCTCCAGAAT
>CAUYQV010063696.1:0-34958 GCA_963574575.1 Galagoides demidoff
CTTAACACAATAACTAAGAAAATGATATGAAGGCTATGTTAACCAGTTGGATGAAAGTATTTCAAACTGTATATATAAACAGCACTCTGTACCCCATGATAGTATTAATGTACACAGCTTTGATTTAATAAAAAAATAAAAATAGAAAAACTAGCTGGGAGTTGGGGTGGGCACCTGTAGTCTCAGCTACTTGGGAGGCTGAGGCAGGAGGAGCTCTAGAGCCCAAGAGTTTGAGGCTGCTGTGAGCTGTGACACCATAGCGCTCTCCTGTGGGTGACATAGTGAGACTCTGTCAGGAAAAGAAAGAGGAAGGCAGGTAGGGAAGGAAATAAAGAAATATAAAGCAATCATCCAATGATTGCTATACTTTTTAACCTATTCTTCCACAAATACAACATTTAAAACAGGTCTTGAATTAAAGACAAAAAAGATACTAACTCAAATGCTCACAGCCAGCAGTTTGAGGATTATCACCTGATGTTGATGCAAAGGCCAAGGTTCCGCTCCCCATCCACTCCTGCCAGGGAGAGGGCAGTTATTGAAGGAGAAGATACTGCGTGAGTTCTCATGGGGTTTCACTCAGAGTGGGAGGTTCCAGCAGTGAACAGAGCAGAAACCGCCTGCGCCTTTGGGGAGAGAGATAGTGTTTGCTTTTTTTGTTTATTTCATATCGTTTTCTAACCAACGTGACTGTTAGGTGCGTACAGGGAAGGGCACCCGTGTGTAACTGAGGACGAGGTGCATTTGTTTTCACTGTGGTAAGATGGTCCCGGCAAGTGCCAGGCAGTGTAAAGCTCACCAGTCTGTAAGAGTTCACAGGGTGGGAAGGGTCTGCTCTTCTGCCAAGTCCTAATTCCTTATCATCCCCAATGGGGAGGTTTGCAGGGAAGCTGTTGGCTTGGAGATGTAACCCGCATCACATTCTCCTGTTTTATACTCAAACCAAAGTAGCAGGTCCAGTGATACTACGAACAGGGTAACAGACCTAATGAAAGGATAGGTCTTCATTTACACTGTGAAGTAATATTACACATTGTATGGCATAGATAAATAATCCATAATATGAATTATTTCATGTTTTTTTCTTACGAAGTACAAGAAACATAAAACATGAAAAACTATATTGAACATAGAAAACCCATCTTGCCCATCTGAGGACGCTTTAAGGGTGAAAGGTGGTTCTTAAAATGACTAAATTATGTATGTTAGAAAATATTTATGTACTGGTGGGACTTATATTTGTCTTCAAAAACTATTTTCAATAATAAATTATGCCCAGAAATAACACATGCTTCTAAATGTTAAAGCAAAAATCTTTTTGTAACTTCTTTATAGTATTTCTCTGAGCATTAAGACGTAAGTTGAATAATTATTCTTATAAGTTTATAAACTTTTTAGTTATATGTGTCTAAATACCATTTCACTGGGTTTGTCTAATGAAGGCATTTATTTATAGTCTTATGAAAGTATAATAGTTTTTAGTTTTGTTTAAAATTTCATTTTATTATTCTAAATTTGAAATGGTTGACAAATTTTGTGTTTTTTTTCTTTTTCTTTTGTGAGACAGAGTCTCACTCTGTCACCCTGGGTGAAGTGCCGTGGCCTCATCATAGCTCACAGCAACCTCCAGCTCTTGGGCTTGAGCAATTCTCTTGCCTCAGCCTCCCAAGTAGCTGGAACTACAGGCGTCCAGCTACAAAGTCTGGCTAGTTTTTCTATTTTCAGTAGAGATGAGGTCTTGCTCTTACTCAGGCTGGTCTCAAACTCCTGAACTCAAGCGATCCACCACCTTGGCCTCCCAGGGTGCTGGGATTACAGACATGAGCTACCACACCCGGCCTGCATGTTTGATGGTTGATGCACCTGAATCTACCATGATTTAATTCCAAACTTTTTCAAGTAAACATATTTAAAAGTCAGAACAACAGTATCGTAAGTCCTCGCGAACTCCTCACACAACTCCAGTAGTTATTTACTCACAGTGAGTCTGGCTCCACCTCTACTCACGAGTACGTCTCTCCCGCCCTCACATTATGGTGAAGCAAGTCCCTGAACAGTGGTCACTGTACTCACAAGTATTTCAGTTTGTAGTTCTGAAAGATAGTGCTTGTTAAAAAAATTCAAATGCTGGGATCACATCTAAAAATATGAAATAATGTTTTAGTATCCAAGTTAGTTTTAAATTTTCGGTTACCTGACTGGTATTTTCACAGTTTCTGCCTCTTGCATTGACTTCACGAGTCCCTGAAGCCCCTCTCCAAGGTTCCTCCTTCACTTCTTTTTCTCAAGGGTACGTGTGGAATTTACTAGGTGTGGAATATAAATGTCTTAGCACAATAACTAAGAAAATGCCGTGAAGGCTGTGTTAACCAGTTTGATGAAAATATTTCAAATTTTATATTAAACCAGCACATTGTGCCCCATGACTGCATTAATGCACACAGCTGTGATTTAATTTTTTTTTAAAGTCATTTTTCTTGTGAATTTAAGTGTCATTTACGTGCTCCTCTGTCCTCTGTTTTTCCTGAAAATGGATTTTCTAAGTCAGCATTGGAAGCTCACTTAGATTCAGACTTGATTTTTTTGATAACTATTTGATAAGACAATTTATATTCTTACAAAAGGAAAACTATAGTATCTAATTGCCCCCCTTTTTGTGACTCTTCGTAGCCACTGGTGAGTAATGCCTAGATTCACTAGTTCTTTCGGAATTGCAAAATGTTGATGATATACTAGTTCTGTATTCCTTTCTTCACTTATTAGCTGAACTATTACTACAAAGAAACAGCTGCCTGAAATGTCTGTTTGCCGGTTGGTGCAGGTGGTAGAGGAAAGCCCGAATCGGTGCTGGTTCTTCCCTTTATTTATCAGTTATCACAGCATCCTCTAATATTCTCTGACGAAATAATTATTACTTCCAGCATCATTGTGAACTCATGGATCTAAATATATCCAACACATTTCAATCCACTATAGATACTATCCTTGTTCACTCTCCAGTTTTCTCAGTTTTAACCGATGGAAGCTTCTTTATATCAATTCTTGATTTCCTTTTGAAATGATAACTCTGTTCTATTTGAGTGACAGGATTGCTCTGGGCCCATCTTGCACCATCCCTGCAATTTGGCATTTCTTCAGATTCCTGGTTCTTTTTAGAAGAAAATGTCAGTTAAAGGGTGGCAAGAGTTCTCATTACCAGTAGGTAACCATTGTATCTTGGTGTTTTTTGGTTTGGTTTGGTTTTTTGTGGACAGGGCTAGGAAATCTATTTCTTTTTTATGATGAAATATACCAAGAGTCCAAACTAACACTTCCAAACCCAACATATGTGTACAGGTTTCTTTCTTTTTTTTTTGAAACTGCCTCAAGCTGTCACCCTGGGTACAGTGCTATGGCGTCACAGCTCACAGCAATCTCCAACTCCTGGCTCAAGCGATTCTCCTGCCTCAGCCTCTCATGTAGCTGGGACTACAGGTGCCTGCCACAACACCTGGCTATTCTTGGGTTGCAGCTGTCATTGTTGTTTGGCAGGCCTGGGCTGGATTTGAACCCACCAGTTCAAGTGTATGTGTCTGGTGCCTTAGCCGCTTGAGCCACAGGCGCCGACCCTGAGTACAGGTTTCTATCAGTGGCTTTCTCCCCTCTCTCTCTGGAGAAATCCCAGTTGCTAATTCTTTTAAATCAAAGTCTCTACAATAATTGTAGTCATCTCTAAACTCATTCTCTGATCTCTGATCGATTCCTCTGGGAAGGCCCATGGGCAGGATTTCCTCAGCTCTCACACATGGGTAGCAGTATGAGGCCTTTATGCGTGAAAGTCAGTTTGACTACATATACATTTCTTAGCTCACATTTTCCCCCATCTTCTAGCACAAAATACGGCTGTTAAGCAGGTAAATCTGCTTGCAAAGTGATTGCGGCAGCACTTTTATTTTCGTACCAATCCTTTGGAAGAATTGATGGGTGTGATATTAACTAAAAAGATTAACTAACAGAGAAACCAAAGGAAAGAATATTCACCACAAGGAGTGGCCTCCAGAACTATTTCAAATATAGGCAATTGCTCCATAGAGCTAAGCCGCTCAGTGGCTCTCATAAAATCTCACGCTCTCAAGCTCTCTAAAATTTAGTGATCCTGAATATTCCTATTCACAAAGATGTGGCAGAAAGGAGCGTTAGACTATTAACCGGCATGAAATATTCTATACGAAGCTGGCTTTTAAGTTCTACTTCAGTAAAGAAGTAGAAACAATTCAAATTAAAAGTAAAGATTAATCCAGACCAAAAGCTAAGGCAAGAGAGGAGAAATAAAAAAGAAAAATTTATCTTGTTACAGATTTTACTGCTGTTGCCTCTATTAATCTTAAATTCTAAATTGATTTATAGGTAAAAATAGAGGCCTTTCAGATACCTTGAGTGTAACAAAATATCATTATTCCTTATTATTTTAGTAAAACGAATATTCCTTGTCTTTCTCTTTGAATGAGCATATATGATCATTCTATTTCATGTAAATATGTATTTATATTCAGACTTTTAAGTTCTCATATAATAGTCTCAAAACTTTGTGAAAGTGTATATATCATTACCAAGCAAATGAGGAGCTTGAGCACACACAGCTCTGTACCCCAAACTAAAGGTCTGTTTAAATTTTAAAAACTGGTTTAAACTAGTTCCAGGGTAGAGGCTTGATTCTGAGTTTCATACACGTATTTTATACTCACAGTAAAGTAGCAAATACAAAAACTTTTTTTTTCTCTTTTGTAGAGACAGTCTCACTTTGTCGCCCTCAGTAGAGTGCTGTAGCATCACAGCTCACAGCAACCTCCAACTCTTGGGCTTAGGCGATTCTCTTGCCTCAGCCTCCTTAGTAGCTGGGACTATAGGCGTCTGCCACAATGCCCGGCTATTTTTTTGTTGTTGTTGCAGTTTGGCCAGGGCCGGGTTTGAACCCACCACCCTTGGTATATGAGCCTGGTGCACTACTCACTGAGCCACAGGTACCCAAATACAAAAACTTTTTAAGTGCTAATAGCGCTAAGAAAAGAATGGATCTTCATGTAAACTGTGAAACAGCTAACGTTATCAGGTACAGATACACAACTCATATGGTGAATTATTTGCCTGCTTTTTCATGCCTTTCCAGGGCCTTACCAACAATAATACAGACTGGAAATTTAAAAAAAAATGAGGTGGAGGCAGAGATTTTGTTACTGGTGAATGTTTTACTAGTTCATTATTGTCCAAGGTATGTCCAGAGAACTTTTAATTCCACAGGAGAAGGAGTTTGTGTTTCATTAAATTCTTCCTCAGTACAGATCTTCTTAGGACCTTTCACTGTGTGTTTTGACTTTGTTCCTCTTTTTTTTTTTTAAAGGCAGTATCACACTCTGTTGCCCAGGGGAGAGTGCCATGGTGTCATAGCTCACAGTGACTTCAAACTCCTTGGTTCAAGCAATCCTCCTGCCTCAGCCTTCCAAGTAGCCGGGACTACAAATGCCTGCCAAGATGCTTGGCTAATTTTTCTATTTTGGTAGAGATGGGGTCCTAATCTTTCTCAGGCTGGTGTCAAACTCCTGAGTCAAGGGATCCTCTGCCAGTGCTCTGGCCATTACAGGCGAGACCCACCACACTCAGTCTGTGTTTTGACTCTTTAAGAGGAAGCAAAACCTATCAGTTTCTCAAATATTTTTTATCACAGAGCCTTTTACAAGGATGTCACACATGATTAACAACCACAAAATAAATTGGATGAACACCCTGTCACAGGGCAGAGGACCTGGGCATTGCAAGAGAGAAGACAGGTGCACCCATAGTCCACAGTGCAGGGACCAGGAGTTGGGAATTCAGTCACACAGGCCTGAGAGCAGGGGCCGCTGGGCCTGAGGAAGATGGATGAATTGCAGGCCAGTGTTCCACAGAAGTAGAAAAGCTGTGCTGAACTCTGTGAACTGAGACAGACATGTTCATGTTCAGATCTGGAGAGACCGTGAACATAACAGAAGCAAAAAAGATGCTGTTTATCTTCCTTGCTAACAACCTAAGAACACTGACTTCCAAGCATGACTTCTGAACCCCTCTGGGCTCTGATGCCCAGATGTAGCTTGCAGCTTCTGGTGTCCTTACTGGTCATAGCAGAGGCAATAGCAGGACAAGTAGCCCAGGAGGGTGGGACACAAAGTCAGGTGCTCTCAGCTGGTGTCCAGCCAATTATTAGGATCCGTTCTGATAGTTCGTGTCTTCATTATTGTTTTGTTCCAAATATTTGGTAATTTCCTTCTTAATGTCATTTATGACCCAGCTATCATTCAGCATGAGGTTATTTAGTTTCCGTGTTTTTGTATGCGTATGCAGATTCCTGTTGTTACTGAGTTCAACTTCTATTCAATGATGGTCTGAGAAAATACAAGAAATGATTTCTATTCTTTTAAATTTGCTGAGGTTAGACTTGTGACCCAAGATGTGATCAATTTTGGAGGATGATCCATGGGCTGATGAGAAGAATGTATATTCAGTTTTGTTGGGATGAAATGTTCTGTAGATGTCTGTTAGATGCAAATGTTGAATGCTTAAGCTTAAGTCTAAAATTTTTTTGTTAAGCTTCTTTCTGGAGGATCTATCCAACACTGCCAAAGGATTGTTAAAATCTCCGACAGTTATGGTGCTGGAGGAAATCAAGTTACTCATGTATGTTAGAGTCTGTCTTATAAATTGAGGCGCATTCTGGTTGGTGCATAAATGTTGACAATTGAAATCTCATCATGTTGAATGCTGCCCTTAACAAATATGAAATGGCCAAATGGCCAGCCTTATTCTTCCTTACAGGGTTAGTTTAAAGTCTATTGTATCTGTGAGTAAAATTGCAACACCTCCTTTTTTCTGATTTCCATTTGCCTGAATTATAGATGACCATCCCTTCACCCTGAGTCTGTTTATCTTTTAAAGTAAGGTGAGATTCTTGAATGTAGCAGATGTCTGGTCTGAGTTTTGAATCCAGTCTGCCAACCTGTACCTCTTTAGAGGACAATTTAAGCCATTCACATTAATTAAGAGTATCGATAAGCCAGATAGTATTTTGAGTATCAAGTTTTTTGAAAGTCCAGTGGACATTTTTAATGCTTTCGCCATTGTTGAAGTTGGAATTTGATCAAAAGTTTCTGAGTGAGTTTACTTTGGTGGTGGAGGACTGTGTTATTCATTAGGTCTGACAATATCCTGGAGAGCAGGTTTAGTTATGGCAAATATCTTCAACATGTGAATGTCATTAAAGTATTTAATTTCTCCATCATAGATGAAACTCAGTTTAGCTGGATGCAGGATCCTGGGTTGAACGTTATTTTGTTTAAAGAGATTAAATGTCAATGACTATTCTCTTCTAGCTTGAAAGTTTTCAGCAGAAAGATCTGCAGTCATTCTAATGTTCTTCCCCTTGTAGGTTATGGTTTTCTTACATCTTGCACCTTACAGAATTTTCTCCTTCATATTTACTTTGGTGAAGCTAATCATAATGTGTCTATGAGAATTTTTATTTGGGTTGAATTGTGCCTGTGTTCTACTGTCTGCTATCTGGATTTCAGAAACTTTTGGCATGTCTGGAAAATTCTCTTTGATTATTTCATGAAGTAAAGCTTCTGTGTCCTTCACAACAACCTCATCACCTTCAGGTATTCCTATAAGGCGAATGTTAGATCTCTTTGAATTATCCCAGAGCTTTCTGAGAGAATGATCCGTTTTTATTCTCTACTTTTTTTCCTCACTGAGTGTTTGGGAGCATTCAAAAGCTTTGTCTTTAGTGTCACTGATCCTTTCTTCTGCCTGTTCCATTCTGTTACTGAGGAATTCTACTGTATTTCTCAGATCTTTGAAGGCTGCAAGTTCTTGCCTCAATGTTTCAAAATCTTTGGTGATTTTTGTCTTTGAAATCGTTGAATTCTTGAGACATCTTTTGAATAATTCCTTGAAATTCTAATTCCCTCCTTTCCGCCATTCTGTTGATCTTATTTGCTATCCAGATTCTGAACTCTATTTCTGACATCTCAGTCATTTGTTTATTAATGGGATCTTGTGGTGTATCTACCATATCTTTCCTTGGGGGAGTTAGTTGATCTACTCTGATTATTCACATTGCCAGAGTTTTTCTGCTGATTCTGCCCCATGATTGTTTTTCACTGTTTGTTAGATGGGAAGGTAAGGTGAAATTGGATTGGGAGTTCCAAGGGTTGTGGTTAACCAGCCCTTTTTCAAGGATCTGGGACTGATGGCTGCAGCTTTTTCCCTATAGTTTTGCAAAGGACCCATATAGTATTACAGTCTGAGGCTGAGGAAACCTGCTTTATGTGGTGGGGTTAGGTGGCTCTGTCTTGTATTCAGCTGGTTCTTGTCCAATCCTAGTGGATCAGTGACTCTAGTGAAGTCTTAGATGAATTTTGCTTTCTTGGAGTCACAGCTTGCCTCAGCAGATATCACTCTTCTCACTCAGCTCAGCTCCCAGTCTTCTGCTTAATTGGGTGCTTTCTGGACATTACCCTTCACTCTGGATGGGAGCTTCTGTCAGAGGCTGGCTCCAGTTGGCTATCTTGACCCTCCCCCCGAACTCGATTTCTGATATCTCAGCCATTTGTTTATGACTGGCATCTTCTGTTGTGTCTCCTTTATCATTCCTTGGGGGGGGGGGTTGATTTACTCTGATTATTCATGCTGCCAGACTTTTTCCACTGATTCCACCCCATGATTATTTTTCACAGTTTGGCTAGAGAAGCCGGTAAGGTGGAAATGGATTGAGGGCTCCTGGAGTTGTAATTAATCAGCCCTTTATCTAAGAGCTTGGACTGATGACTGTGGCTTTTCCCAACAGCTTTACTAAGGTCCCGTTTAGTACTTCAGCCTGAGATTCTGGGGACCTGCTTGGTGTGATGGGGCTAGGTGACTCTGTCTTTTATTTAGCTAGTCTCTAACCGATTCTAGTGAATTAGTGGCTTTGGGCTGAAATCTCACTGGGGAGAAATACAAGCAACTAAGACACCACACACCACCCCTTGGGGCAACAACTGGGAGAGGATAATCAGACCTTCCCACTACAACACAACCAGGGCACAACCTTAGAGGGTCCCCAGGTGACTGGCTCAGGTCAAGAGTTCCAAACCAATTGTCCCAGTCATGCCAATTGCAGATCAGGTGGGAGAGTTCAAAAGGTCTCCAGCAACTAGACAGCAGGTGTCCACTGGCAGCTCAAATGTGACTTGCTCCAGTTCTCTGTGGAATTGGAAAGGGATTTGCACCGGCCAGAGTCAAAGGGGAGTCAATACCTCCTTGGCCCAGCTGCCACACTCTGCCACCAGTCGACAGGGAGAGCAGACGCCTGGCTCTCTCTGGTGCTCAATGGACACTGGGGAGTGTTCTGCCTGAGTTTGTTCCAAGCCAGAGGTTGAGAATGGGGCAAATGTTTTTCTCTCTCAGAGACTGTGCCTCTGCCCCAGCCACACTGCTCCTCTGGTACCCCTGCAGGGTAAGGTCTTGCTCCCTCTGGCAGTCCACAGAATTGGGGAGGTGGCTCCAAAATTTGACCCCAGTGGGACAGCTCTACTATCGCTGGTGCTGTGTGGCAGTTGCCTCCGGTGGCGCAGCTGATATGCACTCTTGCTCTCTCCCTGCTCCTTTCTCCACTGCTACTAGATTCACTGTTTCAGCACAGCTGTGCTGCTGAGGCCCATGCAATGCCCAGTCCCTAGCAAAGAACCCCAGACACTCTGATCTCTGCAGGCATTGGGCTTCTAGACCACCAGGCGAGGGAGATAGGGTGGACTGGGTGTTAATGGCAGGGAAAATATTTGTTCAAATTTTATGCTAAGCAAGAGAATGCCCAGGCTGACAGTGGAGTCTCCCTGGAAAAGGAGTCCTATCCTCCAGTGACTCTCTCCTATGGGGCAACATAAGGGGTCTTCAGTTCATTACTTGCTTATAGAGATCATACAGCAAATCTCTCTTGTGGGAAGGGATGGACTTGCATCCTCTTTGGGATGGGTTTTGTACTTCAAATTTGTTTCCTTGGAGTCACAGCTTGCTTCAGCAGGGACAATGTGCAGTTATCAATCCTCTTTCTCAGCTCAACTCCCAACCTTCAACTTTAGTGGGTTCTTTCTGTCCATTATCTCTTCCTCTGGAAGAGAAAGAGTGTCTGTTGAAAGCTGGCTACAGTCTGCCATCTTCCTGGGGTCCTCTCCCCAATCTCTTAAAGCTGAAGTTCCCGGCTGAGAGCTTAGACCTCTTAGTTCTGCATCTCTTTTGATAATCTCGTCCGGGTTCATGACTTTATACAACATCTGTGCCCTGTCAGTTACTCCTCACCCTCAACTTCAGACTAGAGCTCCCCCACTTCATCCCTCCTATTCCCTCCCCCAATCCCCTCCCCTCTCCATTCTCACTGCTCTAGAGCTCCCCTGCCTCCCCATGCCCCCATCCCCTCCCCTCTCGATTCTCACTGCTCTAGTTACCAGTCTTTAAGCCCCTCCCAGATGCTAAAGCACACCCTCCCATCAAGACCTTTGCACCTGCTGCCCCTGCTGCCTAGAACCATATTCTTTCTGTTTAAAGGAAAAACTTAGGCAAATTAAATTTAGCAGACATCATCTGGGCAAGACGTGATTTGTGAATCTTACCACCACAAGAAGTTTGGAGACTCTACCCAGCAGCTCTTGCAAGGAGTGTAAGCAGCGAGCTCCGCAGTAGAACCCAGAAGCCAAGCCAGGAAGTCATCTGATTGGGTGGGGTGGGACAGTTGGCTGCCTGTGATTGGTTGACACCTGGCAGCTTGCAATTGGTTAAAACCCACCTATTTGTTGGAAGAAGTGTACTCCTAGGTCAGGCATTCAAAGTGTGGGAACAACTGCAAGCGAACGGCCTCCTGCTTTTTAAATCCCCCAATGTTTGAGTGACTGGCTTCCTACCACTTTTCCCGTCTCTCCTCAAATCTTAATAGAGAAGCCTTAGCCAACCTTCTCACTGAAATCTTATTCCCAACAGACGCTCCCTGTCCTGCTTTCCTGATGCATTTTTAAATTTTTCCTTCTGCCTCACTTCTTTGTCTGCTGTGCTGTTTATTGTGAATACAATGAGGAAAGAAAGCGGGAGGGATACTCCCCTTCCCTCCTCCACCCTGCCGCTTTCCCAGGTCCTCAATCGTCAGGCAGAGTAAGAAAGTGTCATGAGGTTTATTAGGAGGGATATGTCTCCACTCTGACTTTCCTCTGTGTCCCTTCAAACAAGCTCATAGACCACTTTTGTACTGAATAGTCCATTAAAGGACCAGATTGGAATAAAACTTATTAAATGTGAGAAAATCATACGTCTTAAAAGTTCTCAATAGTTGAGTCCTTTGTCCTAACTCCCTTTATTAGGTTGCAACCAGAAGAACGGGTGCCTTCACCGCCTTCTGCTGAGGAAATCCAAGCATATTGTTAAGGAAAGTCATCCATCCAATTCTTGAGTGATAACAGAGTTGTGAGGATGCAGAATTCTGGAAATCAGCAGCATCCTGGAACTGGGAATGAAGGAGTGCCCCAGTGACTGTGGTCTGTGGGCACCACCAATAACTCAGGGATAAGACTGAGGGTTAATAATGGAGCACACTCTTAGTCAAAGTGTTAGTATTCACTGTTACCTCTAAGACCCTAAATGAAAGCTCAACGTGAGCATCATCTTAGTGTCTCAGTTGCTCAGGTCCCCTGCCCTGGGACCCGGATTAGCTTTGCTGGAACACTGCCCAATGAGACCTATGACCAAAACAAAGACCTAAGAACATGGGGTAAAACTTGGAGGTGTTTATATGTGGTGGAGAGGAGGGCTCATGACCACCACGAGTAAACATTATAGCAGGGAGGACACTGCTAAATCTGAGACTGAAAAATGAAATGAGGTAAGTTTATAAATGGGACAATATGTACTGGGGTCATGAGCTGATAAAGGAATCATCAGCAAACTGGATCAAGCCAGGATCCTCAGCACCAAGCCTCGAGCATTAGAGTCAATGATCTTATTTTTTACTTTTTGGGGTTTTTTTTGGCTGGGGCTGGGTTTGAACCTGCCACCTCTGGCATGTGGGGCCAGCACCCTACTCCTTTGAGCCACAGGTGCCGCCCCCAAATGGCATCTTATTTTTAATGCAGTGCCCACAAATGGCAACAGGCTAAGTATGTCAAATGATAGCTGTGCTCCCAGACAAAGGCAACAGAAAAAATGGAACAAAACCAGTATCTAAATAAATAATACAAAACAATCTTGCCATCCATCAGTGCACATATTGAGTTGTATTTCAGGTCTGCATTGGAGGAAAGAGGCTTTGAAACTGAGGAAAGTGTCACCAAAAAGACCACTTTTATCTTTTGTTTCTCAAAGGTCAGCACGAACACCACCTCTGAGCAGGCTCATGCAGCTCTCAGCCCTACTCCTTCAGATTCAAAATGTGGATTTTAACAGAAACCCCTTGCAACTCATAAGAGCATTGGTGCACTTGAAGTATTGATGTAAATCTCCATTTCTCAACTTTGCCAACATGTTATAGTCACCTGGGAATATTTTATTTCATTTACTTTGTTAAATTTTAGATTACTGTAAGGGTACATAAGATTAGGTCACATTGTTTGCACTAGTTAGGTAAAGTCCAAGTTGTTGAGTCTCTCACCCAGGAGGTATGGCACATACCCTGCACTGTGCCCATTAGGTGAGAGCACACCAATCCCTCCCTCCTCTCTCCTCCCCGCTTCTTGAACTTCATTGTATTTTTCTTTCATGTGGGCCTGTAGTACTAAGGTATTGAGTACATGAGATGCTTCCTTTTCCATTCTTGTGCTACTTTACTAAGGGGAATGTTCTCCAAATCCTTGCAGATAAATACAAATGATGTAAAGTCTCCATCTTTTTTTGTGCTTGAATAGTATTCCACATATACCATATATGTTTACTAATAAACATATACCACAGTTTATTAATCCATATGTGGGCTGGTGGGCACTTGGGTTATTTCCACATCTTGGCAATTATGAATTGAGCTGTGATAAACATTCTAGTGAAAATGCCCTCATGGTAAAGTGCTTTTCTTTAATTCTGAGTAGGTACCTAGTAATGAGATTGTGGGATCAAATGGAAGGTCTACTTTTACCTCTGTGAGGATTCTCCATACTTCCTTCTAAAAAGGGTGCATCAGTTTGCAATCCCACCAACAGTTTATATGTGTCCCCTTCTCTCTGTACCCACGCCAGCAAGATGTTTGAGTCACACCCTGGAGCGGTCAGGTTCTCTGTGGAAGGTAGGGTTGTAGAGGTAAGCTCCAGTTGTCAGTATTTTTTCCAGTTTTCACATATGAATCCAATATGCAAACAAGTTTGAGAACTACTAGGCTAAATAATGGGGCAAAAAAAATGGGACTATCTATGGAGGGAATAAATTTCTCCTGGGATCTTCAGGTTCAAGAAACAATACACTGCTTCATTCTTTTCTAATTCTGTGAGCTCTTCTCCCTTCAGCCTCCGGGGGTCTACAGGGAATTCTGCCCCAGCCCTGCCTGAGAACATTTCCATGTCTGTTTCTGCATCACTGCTAGGTTCTGAAAGAGGTTAAAGGAATCTATGATAATAAAAGGCAAAAAGTATCACTGGCATGTGGGGGGAGGGTTGGCAGAAAAGAGTCAAAAGGAGACTTTCTGGGGATATGGAAATATTGTGCATCTTTGTGGAATTGAACATTTCATTTGTATACTTTACTGTTTGTAAACTGCACTTGAATAAGAAAAGTATGTATAATTATTGCAGAAAAGAAGTCTTGGGACAACTGTATAGCCAAGCAGAAGATGTCAGGCACCAGGATACAGTTCACATGAATCTACAAACCTAAAGAATATTAAACCATGAAATGGCTGATAGAAAACAGACCAGAATCTATCATTACTTTTGAGCAAGGAATATCTTTCTGCATTCAAATCTATAGTCAAAAAGAAAAAGATAAGAACAGTCACATGTTCTTGTTGAGACCTTTCCTCTGCTCAGATTTGTGAGCAGTGCTTTACCATCCCAAAGTGTCCAGCTTGCTTCAAGTCCAGCAGATCACGAATTAGAATTGTGTCGTTATCCTTCAAAGTGAGCCCAGATAGTGAGAGGGGAACTGAGGAGGAAAGGGCTCAGATGAGCTGCTGAGTATTTATCATGGGCTGCAAACACGAAGCTCCAGGTTGCAGAAGTGAGCACTGTACAGTCTCATGGAATGTGTGGGGACAGCATTATCAGGAGACATCTGTGGAGCAGATGAAGGGGCAGAGTGCACCCTCAGGCTCTTGTTCTAGGGAGAGGATGGGGAGGCCAGGAAAACTATCACATGGTCTTTCAACCCTCCTAGTGATCTGATGCACTTTAGTTTACAGAATATGATTTTCAAGCTGTCAGCTTGGGAAAAAAGACCCTCTCATGGTTGGAGAGGTAAAGATAAGTGAATTTTTTTATACATTTGACTGGTATACAACTATAAACTAACTGCTGCCACCATCCTGGATGACAGATAAAAGTTGGCCACCCTTTTTGAGGATCTGAAAAACTTGCTTATGCTTTAATCCAGCGATTTTATTCTTAGAAATCTATCATAAGCTTATTTAAATGGATAGCTGTGAAGATTTGGCAAGAAACATATTTCAACATTATTTATAATATCAAAAAATTGGGAACAACTTCACAGGTTAAATAAAATATAGTATTTCCAAATAACAGAAAGCAAAAGGAGCCACTGAAGTACTATATGTGTTTACTTATTGACATCAATTAATGCTTTACAAAAAAAGGAAATGAATTGTATATACTAGTCCATATGGCATGATCATCCCATTTGTATGTTCATAGATACATACACTCATGCGTGCCTACATACATATACATCTATCCAGAAGGCACTCAGCCCAATTTTTATTTTTTATTTATGTTTTTTAGAGACAGAGTCTAGCTATGTCATTCTGGCTGGAAGGCTGTGGCATAATAGCTCAATGTAACTTTGATCTCTGAGGCTCCTCTGTACCTGGGGGAATATGCCACCATGCCTGACTAATTTTTTTTTCTTTTTTTTTTTTTTGCAAAGGAGGGTATTGCTACATTACTCAGACTGGTCTCAAATTCCTGGGCTTATGTGATCCTCCCAACTTGGCCTCTCAAAGTGCTGGGATTACAGATATGAGCCACAGTGCCTGACCTCAGTCCATTTTGGAAGCTGCTTGTCAGTGGTCAGACATTCAGATTTATGGGTGGTCGTTATTTGTTGGTTTATATTCCATTCTACAGTAACATGTATACTTCTTGTGTAATAAAAAAGTTAACACTATAAAAAATCAAAACTCTGAACCAAGAAATTATCTAGTGTGTATGAAACATGAATTAAAGATCAGGAAGAAATAAATGATAGTTCATAGAAGCATTAAATTCGACTCTGAGCTCCTAGATGACCAAATAATAGAGGGAAATACCCCCAGTGTTTTACTTTCTCTTCCCCATGAAGATAGAAATGTGTCATCTACAAGAGAAGTAAAATTCTAAATGGAATTTCTCAAATGCAGGTGCTTTTCATACCAATTTTTTATCTTTACTTCTTAGCTTCATCTGTTTTTTGTCTTTTGAGTAAGAGGAATATGGTGTTAAATTTTTGTTTTTAATATATTAGAAACATTAGATCAGCATGTGTTCTAACTAAAAAATACATATTACAAGTGGCTAATATTCAGAGATTTTCACATATATTGGTACAAGACTTACTATTTCTACTTTTAACAGTGTTTATCTCCAGCAATCAGAAAATGTCATGCTATTTTTAACTTATTTTGTCTTTACTTTTCCATACTTTTATTCCTGCCTTTATAACTACTTTCTCTTTTCCTCTTTAAATCATGACACTGGCAGCTATGAACTAAATAGGTTCCTCTTAAAGTGCTTTGAGGGACCAGGTAAATAGATCCAGGCCCTACCCCCAGCAAGCAAGTGCTACGGGTGGCAATCTTCAAAGCTCCATTTTCGCCATTCTTGATTCAACTGGCAGCTCCATAAAATGTGGGAAATGTTTTGATTTGGATTTTTTTTAATTTGGTAGAGTTTTAACCAATTTCATCATCAGAACAGATAGCCCTTTAATTCCAAGTTTCTTCTTTTACTGTCCTGATTAAACCATTTCAGCACTTGCATTTGACAGAAAAGCATTAGTTTGTCTCTTTTTCCTGCCATCCAAACTTGGTTTTTCTTCAAAGTGCAGTCTTATAAATTAATGCTGGTGACAGGAAGTCATCCCCTGCTCTGCCAGTTGCAACATTCACAAGTTGGCAGGTACCCTCCCCTGAATTTCCCAAACACGTCACTGTGAACCTCCAAAATCAGGATTCTAAATTGTGTCTGTGTCTTTAACAACAACAACCCCTGAACCTCTAGCAATGAGATAGTTCTAGTGGCAGGACAGTTTTCTTTTCCCAACCTCCAGACCTTTTCTTTCCACCCTAATTGTTCTCTGGACTCCCCTGACGGGATGGGGCAAGACTAAAATGAAATTCCAATCATCTCCCCACTCATTACTGTACACATAGTCTTACGATCTGTGAGCATCTATAAAATATTGGATAAGTGCTTTACAAATCACACTTATCTATATACATTTTTACATTGGTACGTGTTCTAGTTTTGCTATCAAGAATATTATCTTTTCTTTCTTTTTTTTTTTTTTTGAGACAGAGCCTCAAGCTATCCCTCTGGGTAGAGTGCCATGGCATCACAGCTCATAGCAACCTCCAACTCCTGGCCTCAAGCGAGTCTCTTGCCTCTGCCTCCCAAGTAGCTGGGACCACAGGCGCCCAGCACAACGCCCGGCCATTTTTTTGGTTGCAGCCATCATTGTTGTTTGGCGGGCCCGAGTTGGGGATTTGAACCCGCCACCTTAGGTGTACATGGCTGGCGCCTTAGCCGATTGAGCCACAGGTGAGGAGCCAAGAATATTATCTTTTCAGCAAAGAAGGTAGAATATGAAATTGGAAAGTAAAATTCCCCTCCGGTCCTCAGCCTTGTAGCTTTTGCTGTTACTCCCCAGAGATGTGAAAGATGACAGGTCTTCTCTGGCCTCCTTGTTCTCCCAAGAACATGTATGTTGAGAAGTTTGGATCCATATTTCCAAGAAAAGGACTGGGAGTAAGTAGAGTCCAAGAAAAAAGTACAAGTTGAGAATCCCTAACCCCAACTGCCGACATCTAAAGTCCCAAACTTTTTGAGTGCCAACATAATGCTGGATGTAGAGAATTCCACACTTGGCCTCAGGTGACAGGTGGTACAACACTCATTTTATTCAGTTTCACCCAGGGAACAAAGACCCTCCCAGCCCTCTCCAGCTGTGATGTGTCTTTCTCACGTTCATTGCATACAAACTTTGTTTCATGTGCAAAACTATGAAAAATCATGCATAAAATCACCTTATGTCTATGTGTGTGAAGTATATGCATATGAAACACAGGTGAATCTCTTGTTTAGTCCTATGTCCAAGGTATCTCATTATGTATATGCAAATATTCAAAATCTAAAAGAATTCTGAAATCTGCAGCACTACTGGTCCAAAGCATTTTGGATAAGGGATACTCAACCTGTATAGTGGTACAAATAGTACTGGAGAAGGAGGTTCGGGGGACAGCCGAGAAAGGTCAGATGCTGAGGGGCAGGTGGAACAGGCAAGGCTGGGACAGGAGGGACAGGGACAGTGTCTCCATGGAGGCTGCCAGTCAGATCTCAAACCAGGAGGGAATCGAAGGTGTCACAGAGGAACACAATTTTGGGATGTGGGGGAGAGAAGACAGATACCAGGGCCACAAAGAAGATGAGAGAGGTGGGGTGGGGAACCAAAGGAATTGGTCAGAAATCAGATTTGCAGAAGCAAACTTGAGGAAGAGAGGGTTTAAGATATGATGCTTCACTCACTGTTGTGTTCTTATGAAACCCACATGATAACTTGCAGTGTGCTGGAGCTCCTGTGACAATACCCCTCAGACCGAGGTGATTGTGTATGTTCTTTGGAGCTTCTGGTCAGAGACGCAGGGAAAAGGAACTGCAGACGGAGTGATCAAGGGAGGCCGAGACTCCCTCTGGTCCGCGGCCGGCTAAACTTTACTGATTATCTTATATACTTTCAAACATTCAGTAAAGAAGTGAAGTAACATTAGGAAGTCGCCATTAAGATTATAATTTAGTGTGAAGGCTGAGGAACACATATACAATTGATCTTGTTTAGAGTAAAAATATAAAGCAGACTGCTGTCTGTCCTTGCTAGCCCAAACTGAAACTAAGAAATTATAATGTTAATTAAGGAAGAAAGCAGAGAACAGAACCCAATGCTCGAAGACCAGTTTGTTCACGGTCAGCTGCGACCCCAGCTGATTCTCCAGAATTCCTTAACAAAGAGAGTCTTTCTGCATATTTCTGCATATCTATAGGCAGCTACAGAAGCTTGATCTTCAAAGAAATCTTTCTCAGAACCAATGAGGGGGGGAGTACATTGAAGCAAACTGCCTTGTCTGAGCAAGGGGTGCTTTATCTCTTATAATACCGAGGGCCTTAAATGATTTATTTTGTCACCGTCCTGAAGGCTGGAAGTCTGAGATCATGGGGTGAGCAGGGTTGGCTCCTTTTCAGGCAAGACATCACTCTGTCTTCGCATGATCTTCCTCTGGGTATGGGGACACCAGACCGAGTGCACTACGGCCCACCCTAATGGCCTGGTTTTTACTTCATTGACGCTGTAAAGGCTCCATCTCAAATACAGTCTCGTTCTGAGGTCCTGGTGGAGAGGGTTTCAACATATGAACTTTGAGGAGACGCAATTCAGCCTATAAACTAAGGAGAAGATTTTGAAAAATATAAATAAGATATAAAGTATAAGGAAACTCTATATATTTCAAAATGTTCTCTGTGGCCTGTTCCTCTTGGGCAGTAATAGAAAAACAATCTCCCAAAATATTCTTCTGGAGGGAGGGAGGTGCGTGTGGTTCTAGCAGTCCTCCACCTGGGCGTTTGGGCCATGTCCATCTGCATGACAGTAAAACATGCACCAACATGGACAGAGGGTCTTTGCCCAGCCTGCCAACTCATTCTGACTCAGCACAAATTTCTAGACATTGCCTTACTTCAAGATAATGCTAGTGGCTTTTCCAGAGACAAGTAAAAATTCTTCCCCTTCTTTGAAGGAGACTCCAAGCTAAAGCTCATGAGTCAGCCCTGACTCTCCACAGTCACCCTGTCACTCCCAGGGACTCCCATCACCTCCTCCTCATTGCACGCTGGGCCCTGGGGTAGAGCTCTCTTCACTGACAGTCTGGTTAGTTGAAGAAGCAATCACTCTGATGCCTCTTTCCCTAGTGTTTGTAATTTTCAAGGAGACATTTCACAAAGACAGTAGAATCTGGCCAGTGTTTCTGGATGAAAACATGAACGTTTGTGATGTGGATGCACCGTGGGAGACTGGCCAGCACCCTGTTGGTAGGGCTGCTCGCCCTGACAGCATGACCATAGCTGCTGTGAGCATCCTCCAATGTGTCTGCACCAGCTGTCAAAGAAGCAAAGGCTCCACATCCTGTGTGCAATCCTCAGTGCAGACCCCTCACCTGTGTCCTCCTTATCAGCCCCAGGGTTGCTCAGTCCTGAAGCAGGAGGCTGTGAGACCAATTGGTCTTCATCAAAGCCCCCCCACCCCCACCCCGTCCCCACTGTTGAAGCTGGAGCCCTGCTAGTCAGATGTTTGGAAAATCACTCTTCCTGATAGGCACTCGGCACACAGTGGATATTTATTTTTTGATTAAGGAAATGGAAGGAAACTGGCAGAAAAGCACACATTTAAGTCAACAAATGATTACAGATCACCTATGGGGTGCAGCATGTTATTAGAGATTTGGGAAGCTCTGAGATGAGTAAAACCTGCTCTCTGAGCTCAAGGAGGTTATGGTCTGTAAAACCGTAGTGGTTAAAGCTGACGGACTTGAGATTGCCATAAACTATGTTTACTTTCCTAAATTACTCAGATTATAATCTTCCTTCTCAGGTTGCTACCCAGTGGCTTATTTAGGTTTGTGGGCCAACTTCTTCAGTCCATTCTCAGTCTACGCTCCATATTTTCACCTCCTGTAATTGCCTCCAAAGGCAGTGAAGGGGAAAAGGATCAAGCATGTTTTTTTCTAATCTTATCAAGACACACTCTGAAGGGGACACAGTGTTCTGTCCGCCTGCCCCTCCTGGCTTTCAGCTGTCTATCATTTAGCCTCAGTCTATCAGTTCCCTGTAAACATGGGAGAGTCAAGGTCTGTGTGAGCTCTGTGAGCTGTATCCATGGCAACCGTACCTACAGCAGGGTACTTGGCATATGGGTAGTAAGAATCATCACCCCACTCACTCCTGTTTTTCAAGAGATCATATGATGAATAATTGAATAGCAAACAAATTGAAACATTCATTTTATGCTGAACAATACTACTTCCAAGCTGCATATCATCTGTATGTAATCCACACCATTATTTGAAAATAAGACCAAAAGTAAAAGATGGAAAATATAAAGGAGGCAAGGAAGGAAGAAAAAGGAGGAAAGGCAAAGGAAAACATCTTGCTTGGCTTTGATTTTAAAAATCTCCAATGACTTTTTCTCCAAGGCCCCATAAAGATAGTCTTGATGAATTTATAGCATCCTCAATCCATAGCAAAAGTCAGTGGTTAGTACTGAACATGCTCAGTGAGTATTAAGGTATAATGTAATAGTTTCATGAAAACACATCATTGAATTGGCTTCCTCCATGTTCACTAAGGTTTGTGATATATTCCTGCTACTTATTTTAATATATAAAATATCCTTCCACAGGAAAGCACTCTGCAAACATTATGAGGAAGAAGTCAGGAAGCAGGAGACAGACTGATATAAAAGGGCCTGAGTGGTGTTGGGCAGCTTGTTTTAACTCCCATTTTATGCTAATTAAATTAACCATCTGCCTTACAGATATGGTTGTACTCCATCCCATCATCTCTTTGTGCCTACAAAGAGTAATCAGAACACTGGGAGACAACCAGAACATTTCCTCCAGCTTGGACCTGGTCCTGATTCTTTGAATAACCTAAATCTTTGTAGAGATGCCGTCCCCATCTCCTGAGAGATGTTTAGCAAACAACTTTGTTTGCTAAAAGGGAATACATGAACTTCCCCTGTATCCTTCGGTATCTCCAGCCTATATTTCTGTCAGCTTTGAACAAAGTTCAGAAATGGAATAAAGTTCACAAGAAAAGATTCAGTGACTACAGAGACCTAAACAGGATTTAATTTATTTCTACCATAGATCTCTTGGGACATTCTCTTTTGTTTTCTGCAATGACAGACACTTTGCCATTGCATTTAATTGATGTGCACTATGAAAATTAGTCACATAATTTGGCAAGTGATTTTTGCAGCCAAAGAAAAAATATGTGTATATGTGTGCAGTGTGTTAAGTGAACCTCCAATCATCAAATAATAAATATCTGGCATGTAAGTAGGTGTGCAAATATAGCTAGGGATGTTAATAAGAAAAATGCAGGAGAGTTTTGTCTCTTGAATAAGTACAGTTAAACATTTTTAAACCAGTCTCCAATGTATTCACATAGCTATACTCTTGTTTTGTATAGTAGAACCTCCATAGCTGACCAGCTTCCTATATTGACCACCTCCTTAACTTGACCTCATTTTCACACACTGGTCAGGTACCACGTGTACATATCAGCACACTAGGTCAAGTTCCTTGTGTACATCATTTCCATATGCTGACCAGGTTGGTACAGTCCCTTGGGTGGTCAGCTTACAAAGGGTCTACTATAGCTGAAATTCTGTCTCACTAAATGGAATTTAGGATTATAGTCTCCACTTTTTGCCCATACACCAAGATTTTCAAAATTCAAGTCTTTATAAAAACTACTCATCATTATTTACTAGAACCAAGTTAGAACTATTGAAATGTTGTAATCTTTATGTTTCTCCTCAATATACTAGTGGGACTTTATATAATATAGAAAGGTTAGACTTGATCAAAATACATTAAAACCATTGAAAAGACAGTTATGGGTCATAAATATGCAGGTCGTGTACGTTTCAAGACGGGGACCTATCAGAGAATACTCTTTTCTCTTTAAGATGTGCACTTGTGTTTCAACTTAGAGTTGTGTCAAAGCAATAAAATATCAAGACAAGGAAGTTCTCCTCATTTCAGGTGCAGTACTTCATAGCATTGATGTTCTAAAGGACTACTTAAGAAATTGTTCAGATAGGTGAAAATAATTTCAAAAATCATTATTCCAAACATCATTTAAACTGGCTCTGAGGTTTAAATTCAAATGAAATATATTTTTCACTACCTAAAGCTCATTTCTTTTTCCACTTCAGGCAGAAACCAGAAAACTCTTTTTCTGAAGCTGGGAAAATGAGAGCCTATGTGTGAGGAAGCATGTTTCTGGTAAGAAGTATTTGACATTGATTGAAATGTTATGGTTAAGAGGATGCGGCTGTGGGTATGAAGACAAGATTAAGATGATATTGTTTTGATAAAGTAGATGATTATGATGAGAGGTGGAGTGTAAGGAGAAAACAAAGACAATTGATGTGCCGAGGAAGTGAAAAAACCTGCCAAATGACTATAGTGCAGAATGGCATTCATAACCCTGCACATTTCTGCCTCTCTTTCTTCATCTTTTTATAGCTTTTGACACTGTTGATTGCTCTGTTCTTAAAAAAGAAATAGATTTCCTGTTGACTTACCTTTCTGGCCATACCTGCCCAGCATATGTACACACAGTTTTGGTCACACCAGAGGTACATGTCCCATCTTTCTACCTACCCCAAATCTTTATTTTCGCCCTGGATTGCTCTCATGAGCTTTATGTTATCTGCTGTATTTCTGCAGATAATTCACTCGATCTTGACCTCAAAAGCTCCTCTTACTGCTCATCTACCTGCATTCTATAACTAAGCTGAGGATTCTGTTGCCAACCCATGTGCTCAGACCAAAACCTGGGATATCTTTCTCCTTCCTCAGACCAAATCAATCACTGAGCCTTGCCTGTGTCACCTCCTAAATATTCTGGATTGCATCGACTTCTTTTTGCTTCCACCAACAGTATCCAAGATACCCAAGACCATGCCCTCCTTTCTGCATTTAGTAATGGCTTTGTTCCCTTTCAAATTATATTCCATTCATATCTAGAGATGTCTTAAATCATGGCTGTATCACAGGATTTTATTCTGTAAAACCCCTGTGTCACTTTCCATTGCTTTTAGGATAAAAACCCCTTAACTCCTTACATTCCATTTTGAACAGCCTCTCTCAAGCCATATAAAGAGGTGGGAATTCATTTTATATAATTAGGATGGAGTCTCACTCCTTGACATCGCTCACAAGACCTACTGACCACTCTGTCTTTTGTCTTTCACCCTTTGTACCCAACCCCTCATCCATGCCAAATTCCTGGCTACAACGGCCCATACTTCTGTTGGAGCAGTGTGATGGCTTGAGGTAATTGCTGAAATCATTGAAAAGAGCAAATAAAGTTTTAGCAAGAAAAATAAATTTTCTTTGTGCAACTTGGGCACCGTCCTAGTGACTGCAGACTTCCCATAGCTTGGGTTTTAGGCACAGCTTTGAGGAGTAGCAACTGCTTCTTGGAAGTCTCCCAGGGTCTTAATTAACTTTGCTCTCAAAACAACCCACCAGCAAGGTCTTGAAAACAACCTACCTGCAAGGTCTTATTCAGCCTCATTCCCATGATAGCCCAGGTCAGCCTAACCCAATCCAATCCAAACTAGGCTAACCATATTCATCATTCCCCCTGCTCATATTTCACGAAAATGCCTAATGCTTTCTCAAGCACACAGTGTCTGTGCATGTCGTGACCTCTACCTGGAGCCCTTTGCTGCTATTATATGCCTCCTGTCTTTCCTTCAGTAAATAAAATTAATACATTAACATCAATTATTTTTCCTATTCTGGAAAGCCTGCTTTGACCACTCCCCCTGAGAAGGGGCTAAGTGCACTTCTTCAGGGCTGTCACACACTCTTTATTTTCCCTTCCACAGTTTTCATCGACACATCGGGATTGTGTTTAATCCAGTCGTGAGAATGGGGGTCTTCTCAGTACTCTTCACTGTTCTGGTCCCACCTGTTACTGCCATACTTGACTTCGGGTGGGCCTACTGTAAGGATAAGTTTTGAGAATGAACAAATGCATTTTTGACAGTTCCAGCTGTAAATATTCACATGTAAACTACTCAACAATAACCAACACTTTTTCCTATAATAAGTTCTAGCTTTGTTTTTTATTCTTTTTAAACCACTTCTCTTGTGTCACATAGAATAGTGGTGAACAACTTTATACATTCAGATAAAGTCTTAATCCCTTGGCTTTGCTTAAGAGACCCTGCTGGCCTCTGACAGTGTCTCTTCTTGTCTTTGAACCTTTGCACCCACCATTCTTCCTTGCTGAATTCTTTCCTAAAATGGTCAGGAGTTCAGAGCACATTTGCTGACACAGAGATGGATGAAAAGATCCCATGGAAAGGATAAAGACACAGTGATGAGATTTCCCATCTGTGACAGACTCATGTCAGAGCCTAGGATGAAGATGAACGATTTATTATTTAGACACACCCATGGGTGCCTGATCCTACTGTCCTATCAAATTTTCTTTAAAGACCAATTAAATAGAAGAAAGTAACAAGACCAAGAGTTCAGTTTTACATGGGAGCATACACCAGTGCATATTTTGAGCAAGATACTCTCTGTGAACTACCAGATCAAATTTTCCTGCTTCAGCGGTTGGAATTTACCTGTTTATTGCTTCTACCTTGTTACAGTCACACTGGTATTGGATTCTCGAGCTAGCCAGCTGACCAGATTACCACCACATGGGGAACAGAGAGGCAGAGAACAGCAAGCAAAGAGCAAAGGTTGGGGAAGAGGAGTGCCATCAGAAGCATCTGCCAGGCTAAAAACAGCCACTGGGCCATCTCTGAAGTCGGGAGCAGGATCTATTAATAGAACATCCATTCACTGTTATAAGCCCAGTGTGTTTGGATTGCTTGTAGGTACTTCTGATTATCTTTAAAAGATGGCAAAGTTCAGTTCTGTTCTGCACAGTCCAACAGCCAAAATAATAAAACGTAAGTAGCACATTGAAAATGTCCCCTTATTAGTACTTTCTTTTATAGCCTTATGAATTGTTTTCTTTTTTCCTATGCTAACTTACTGGAGAAAGGGTTATAATCATGCCAAGAATCTTAGAGTAAATAATTAAAAACTACTACAATTTTAATATGTTTTGTTCTGTACATTATTTAATACTAACTTGGCAGTGAAATTGCTGAGGAAATGTTGAATTTGTGTTTCCACCAAACACAGGAGTTTCCTTTGATGATGGAAATGCAATAGAAATAAAATCAATCATTATGTTATCTTCAATGGCTTATGCTGAGCCCTGAAGAGAGTGCATCTATGTGTCTTCTTGAAGCATGCACTATTTTATTATCTCTATAACCTGTCTTGGCTAATAACTACCATCAAAAATTACCTGGATCTATTAAGTTTCCAGAATTATGCTCTTTCAATTGTTTCAGTTCTCTAAAAGAATTCAGCTGGAATTATAAAAAAAAAAAACTTTAAATTGACCTGGATTTTACAGATGCACAAATGACACGTGATTATTTTTTGGTTTTTTTTTTTTCAGCCAGGGCTGGGTTTGAATCCACCACCTCCAGCATATGGGGCCAGTGCCCTACTCCTTTGAGCCACAGGAGCCACCCAGACACATGATTAACTGAACTGAATCTTATTCTTCAAGGCTCTAACATGGAACAGCCTAAGGTCAGATGTCAAAGCCAAGAGCCCACTACACAAGTGACATTTGTCAGGGTTCTGAAGTTAATATTCAGGTTTTTAATTTGTCATTTGTGTTGGCATTATCTGTAAAATTTAATAATCGATTGGTTCCCAAAATATTCACCAAGTTCTTGTTACGTATAAAGGCTGTTCATGATATTAAGATGGAAAATGCGTGGTTGCCCTGCCTTTAAGGAATCTGCAGTCTGATGTAATACTGTATAACATGCCAGATGCAGTGGCAGCGTTGTGCATGCAAATTTTTACCAGCAAAGAGGAGGATTTCTTATTAGATGAGGGAAGGGGAAGAAATCAAAAAAGGTTTCCAGGAAGTGTTGATTCTAGAACTGAGCTATAAGAGTTAACCAGGTTTGAGGCGAACAAAAGGTTGTAAGAGGAATTACAGTGTTCTTCTGTCCTGTTTTCTTTCCTTTACTCTCTTTCCTTTCCAACAAATACTTACTGATGCATCTTATGCTCCAAGAGTACCACAAACTGAATAGGGTAAAGTCCAGGGGTTAAGTACAACAGGAGTAGAGACAGAGGCAAGAAAGATACCCAGTGTATGGTCCAGGGTAAGGGTTAAAGCTAGCCAGGGGTCTGATGCCACAGGATTGCGTAGACCTTAGAGATGCAATTTGGACTTTCAAAGCTAATCAACAAATATGACCAAATTTGGAGTATGCATTAAAACTAGTGATTGTGTTGAAGATGGAATTGAGATGGGGAAGAAGGGATGAAGTGGAGTTAGGTGGCTAATTTGGTCATCTAAATGTATTCTAAATCTTGAGGTGGGAAAATGTTGATGAGGACGGGGGAGGGGGAGACAAATGTGAGAAGGCATCAGGAGATAAAATATATAAAATGTAGAGGGTTCTGTGAGATTAAAAAAAAAAAGTTTGTAAAACACTGGAATAGAGAGAAGCTGAAGTAACAAAAGCTAGAATTCACCGAGCACTTACTCTGTGCTGGGCCCATTCTAAATGCTTTCCATGTACTATCTCAGATCTCTCATTTCAAACCCCTGAGCATTTTCATTTTTGTTGCTGTCAATATCCCATTTTATAGATGAGAACCTTTGGGTTCAAACAGAGAGATTTAAATAACTTGCAAATAACTTGCTCTAAACCAGAACACAGTGTGGGGTAGATCCAGGATTTGAACTAGGACTATCTAACCAATGAGCTGTTCCCACACCACTGGGCCGGGATTAGCCCTGCTCAGACTCCCTCACCTTAGTTAATATTTCAAAACTGTTGTGTGAGTAGATACCATAGATACCTTACTAATGTTCAGTGAGTAGAAACCCTTCAGGCCAGCAGAGTAGCAACATGGGAAATCAGAATTCCAAATATAGTAGAACCCCTGAAAGTTGATCACCCAAGGGACTGAAACAGACTGGTTGATACACAGAGATGGTCAACATAAAGAACCCGGCGTATTGTGCTGATATGTACATGTGGTTCAAGACCAGTCTATGGAAATTAGGTCAACTTAAGGAGATGGTCAGTGTAGGGAGGTGCTACTAGTGGACAGATTCAGGCCAAAGTGCCCTGAGGATCAAGAAGTTCCAATTCATGCCCAGCCACAGGCCAATCCTACCTAATTGGACTGAAAAACCACGGAGTCAGAGGTCTTGGCTCCAGTTGTGGAAGAAAGAGCAAGGATCTTTCTTGGGAGACTGTTCTAATTCTGGCTCTTTTCCTTGTGAATTTTGAAACCCTAAATCCAATCATTTAATATTTCTGCCCTTTAGATTTTTATATCTGTAAAATGGTGAAATGAATACCTGGGACCAATTAACTCAATGAGTTTAAAATTGGTGTAAATAAGAGCTAAGCTTTGCAAACTTCAAAGCACTAGGGGAAAACCCCACAATCTTTCATGGTGTCAGTGTGAAAAAGTAAGCAGCTGAGCTGGAAATGTAATCGTATGCTGAGTCTTATTTTCTCTCCACAGAAGAGGGGCTTCCAGGAGGCCACCCTTGCCTGGTTGTCCTCCCACAGGCTACATATACCTTACTGGGATGTTTTGTGAACCCTTCTTCAACATCCCGACCTTTTTAATTGAAGGGTTCCAGGCTCAGCCTTGGGTTCTCTTCTCTTCCCTGTCTCTCTCTCTGTCTATGTGATCTCATCCCTGTCCTGATTTTAAGTGCAACATATATTCAGGTGACTCTCAAAATGTCATCTTCCAGGCCAGCCCTCTCTCCTGAGCTCCATATCGTTGTCCACTCCACATTTCCACCTGGAAATGTTTCAACTTCATGTCCAACAATAAGCTCCTGGTCTCTTCCTGAAATCCTCCTCTGTTTTTAAATTTCCCTCTTTCTCTTCACCCTCTGGTTGTAGAGCTCACCAACTTTAGAGCTCCTGGACTCTGCTCTTCCTCTCACACTTTGGTCCCCATCCATCAGGAAGCCCTACTGGATGAAGATGTACTCAGAATCCAACCATCCCCTGCCACTCCCTCTGCAATGGTACCAATTAAAGCTACTGTCACCTTTCTCCTGGATCGCTGCAACAGTCTTCTAACTGGTCTCTCTGTTTACATTCTTACCCTTAATGTTTTCCTCAGTACTGTAGCCATGGTGATTTTTTTTTTTAAATAAAGCTGGTTATTGACTCTCTTGTGCAAAACTCTCCATTACCTCTTGATTCCACTCATAGTCAAAACCAAAACCCTAGCAGTAGTGGGCAAGCACCTGGCCCCCTTCCACTCCCCAAACCTCTTATGATTTGCCTGTTCCCTCAGCCTGGCCACAGAAGACTTCCTACTGCTCCTGGAACACACCAGGCACCCAGAGTTTTCACTTTCCTCTCCCCTCAGCTTGGGCACTCATCCTGAGATACCCCCATGGCTAACCCACAAGCCTGTTCAGGCCCTTCCTTAACATCCTCTTCCAGTGGGGATGCTGGACTGTTCCCTCTGAGGTCGCATCTGCCCCTATGCCCTGAGACCCCTGACCATGTTACTGCTACATTCTCTCCTTAGTTCTGTCACCTTCAAATATATGTGTGGTTTGCTTGTTATTACGTTGGGTGTTTATAGTTTGACTCATCTCTGCTGGAGTTGAAGCCCCAAGATGGCAGAAATAGCTTCTGTCTGATCAGATAATGGTCCTGGAAGAACAGGACCACATGGGGAGCACTGGATTAACAGCCACCAAACAGAGGAGTGAATTTCAAGATACGATACAAACAATAGTAAGATGTATCAGGAAGAGTGAATTTCAAGATATGATACAAACAACAGTAACATGTATCAGGAAGCATAGTATTTAGAAATCAAAAGAGAGTAGGATGGGATCCACAAAGAAAGGACTGTCGTACAATTCGCTGGGCAGGTCAAAGTCCTGGGCCCCAAATTTCTCTCCCCGCCCCCGTGTATCTCCCAGCAGAACACATCTAAGAGCCCATTTTCATCTCACATTTATTAGGAGGACAGGGGGACTTGGAGAGAAAGAATTTCAAAAATCAGAATTTTCTACCATCTTTTAAAAGTTTATTTTTAGTCCTACTTGTGCGAGAAGGTGAAAATCCCCTGTTTCCCAGGATATTACTTCCCCTCCAAATGCTCCCCAACCCTAACCGCCCACTTCTTCACCACACTGCCCCTTCCTTCCATGCTCCACTTGTGGAGAGAAGGAGAAGAGACAGCGACATTTGTGGCCTTTCTTCTAAATTATTGAAACTTTTTTCACCAATGATGACAAAATTCACTATTCCACAGTTAGAGAGCAAATGCTTCCAGATTCAAATGCTTTTTCAGAACATTTCTTTTTAATCTAACCTAATCTAAATTCTAATGAAGAAATAAAGCAATAAATATAAATAGTTGATGTCAGATGCTTCCTGTGTCCATAGAAGAACAAGCATAAGCATAAGTTAGGTGGCTCAGGGTACAGAATATGGGGGTCACTCCCATGAAGGGAAGGGGTATGTAGCAGGAAGCTGCAAAACAGGCCAGGGAAAATGTTTCAATTTAGGTAAATCATATTTCCATCCCTGTTCCCCTTAACAAACAGACGTTTTGCAGGCTTTGCCTGTGGGCACGGTAGAGGGAGCCCTGAACAGTAGTCCTGCCCAGTCCCCAGGAGAGGACCCAGGCTCACGGAGGGCTCTGCTTCTCCTTCCTTCTCTTTCTTCTTTCTTTCTCTCTCTCTCTCTTTCTTTCTTTCTTCTTTCTTTCTTTCTTTCTCTTTCTTTCCTTCCTTCCTTCCTTCTTTCTTTCTTTCCTTCTTTCTTTAGTCTCACTTTGTTGCCCTCAGTAGATGGCTGTGGCATCACAGCTCACAGCAAACTCCAACTCCAACTCTTTTGGGCTTAAGCAATCCTCTTGCCTCAGCCTCCCAAGTAGCTGCTATTTTTTGTTGCAGTTCCCACTGCTTTTTTAGCTGGCCAGGACCTGGTTTGAACCCACTTTCCTCAGTATATGGGGCCGGCGCCCTACCAGCCATAGGCACCCCCCTCTGCTTCTCCTTTTTGCCACACAACCTCTGTCACCCACTATGAGGTCCTTTTACATTTATGTACAAAAGGACTAGTAAGCAAAGTATGATTGTTCTTAAAATGAAAAATAATGAATCTTTTGATCAAATGATAACATCTGGTGAAATCCCTAAGCCAAGCCAGAGTCTGGCACAGAAGAGAACAACTTGTCTAAATCAAGTCTCTTCCTACTGAGTGGAGTACACTTCCTTCTCTATTTTCCACCCTTTCTAGTGGCTATTTTTCCAAAAATCACTTTCATTTTACTTTTAAGACTTCTAAAGTTATTGCTCTACTTGTAAAACTTCTCATTGGTTTGAATTCTCCAAGTCATCTTCAGCTGAATACACAAAGGAACACAGGTGAAACAGCCCTAAGCCGTGGGCCCTGGGAGATGTCCTCACAGAAACACAGATGCAAAAGTACATCCACTCAGGTGCCAAAAAACATAGCAAAGATCCCCAGAGAGTCTTTTCTTTTTCAAAGAAAAGCTTTAGAAAGGTATTTTTGATAAAGAAACAACCTCCCATACATTTCATGTGCACAATGTGACGATTTTAAGCACATGCACACAGCTGTGATTCAGGCCCCACGCTGAAGGCACTGAGCATGTTCATCATTTCCCAAGCTTCCTTGTGGGCCTTTGATGTGTGTGTGTGCAAGGTGCGGGACTGGAGTTGTTAAGAACACTTACTATAACTTCTTCCTTCTTAGCAAACCATTGAAGTGCATGTATTATGTTGCTAACTTCAGGCACTATGGTGTGTGGCAGATCTCTGGAACTCATTCGTCTTATATTCTATAGTTCTTCATTTGATAGGTTGAAGAACACACTGGATATTTATTTTAAGAGTATGTCATAGGACCAGGCATGGTGGCTCACACCCAAAATTGTAGCACTTTAGGAAGCTGAGGCAGGAGAATCACTTGAGCTCAGGAGTTCAAGACCAGCCTGAGCAAGAATGAGACCTTAAGCATCAGAGAAATGCAAATCAAAACCACTCTGAGATACCATCTAACTCCCTAAGAGTAGCCCACATAACAAAATCCCAAAACTACAGATGTTGGCATGGACGTGGAGAAAAGGAAACACTTCTGCACTGCAGGGAGGAATGCAAGCTAATACGTTCCTTTTAGAAAGAAGTTTGGAGAATGCTTAGGGAAGTAAAAGTAGACCTGCCATTGGATCCTGCAATTCCTCTACTAGGCATATATCCAGAAGACCAAAAATCACTTTGCAAAAAAGTTATTTGCACCAGATTGTTCATTGCAGCCCAATTCATAATTGCCAAGTCATGGAAGAAACCTAAGTACCCATCCACCATGAATGGATTAATAAATTGTGGTGTATGTACACCATGAGATAGTATGCAGCCTTAAAAAAAGATGGAGACTTCACCTCTTTTATGTTTACATGGATGGAGTTAGAACATATTCTTCTTAGTAATGTACCTCAAGAATGGAAGAAAAAGTAAACAATGTACTCAGTACTACTATGAAACCAATATTAATCACCCACACTTTCATGCGAAAGATAAAAAACAGAATTATAGCCCAGGATGAAGGAGGGAAGAGGAGAAGGAAGGGAGGGGAGGGAGGATAAATGGGGGGATCACACCTATGGTGCATATTGCAAGGGTACTTGTCAAATCCATTAAGAGTAGAGTGTAAATGTCTTAACACAATAATTAAGTGAGGTGAAAGCTATATTAACCAGTTTGATGTAAGCATTCCAAATTGTACATAAAATCAGCACATTGTACCCCATAAATGCATTAATGTACACAGTTATGATTTAACAAAAAAATTATTAAGAGAAAAAATCATGAATAAATAAAAATAGGAAAATTAGCCAAGTGCCGTGACAAGTTCCTATAGCCCCAGCTACTTGGGAGGCTGAGGCAAGAGAATTGCTTGAGCCTGGAGTTTGAGGTTGCTGTGAGCTGTGACGCCACGGCACTCTGCCAAGGGTGACAAAGTGAGACCCTAGCTTAAAAATAAATAAATAGTAAAAAAGAAATACATAAATAAAGAAGAAGATAACACAGAATTCTTCTCCTTTCAATTAAAAAACTAAATTAGACACCAACTTCAAGGGGGTTTGGGGTCACCAGTTGAGGGGGTTCTTGGCACAAGGAATGAAGAGGCTTGGCACAGAGTCTGTGTCGAGGGTCGGAGGAGCTCAGGGAGGAGCCCTCCCGAGTAAACCTTGGTCCATATTTCTTATCATAAAACAGGAAGAAGGAAACAAAAGCTGCTTGCCCAACCTCAGCACCGATGAGGAGGACGTGGAGAAGGTCAGGTAGAAGGTGTCCACCTTTGTTTTTGCAAAACTGCAGACCTTGAGCACAACCTGTGCCTCCAGCATCAGGAGACTTTGGTATTTAGAGAATCTTCACCGTAACTGTTAGTCCTGGTCTGGGCACACCTCACACACACATCCTCCCTGGGGCCAGTTTTCTGATCTCCAGCAGGCACACAGCTCACACGCCGTTCTCATGATTCTCCAGGTCTCTCAGCCAGGAAGCGAGTCTTGTGCTAAAGACAGGGCTCACGTCCCCCATGCAACTTAAATGGAAAGAGTCACATAGAACAAGGACATTGAGAAATCGACATACTTTCCCCCAGTGTCCTCATGACCTTGAACATGAGTATCTTTCTCATGGATCTTGCTGAGATTCGTAGTTACCCCCTTGTCTTACAGTAATTTCAAGTCCATCTATCACTTTGCTGATCATAACTTAACATGTTAGAGAGTTGTGTGTTATTCTGTGATCGTTAGTTTACTGGAATATTAAATCCACTTCAACCTCTATTTGATGGAGCAGTCTAGAGAAATTGTGAAATTACCTCATGTTGTTTACAGAAGGGGCAGCTTAAATCTATAAACAACTTGTTAGCCCAGGTTTTAAACTTTTAATTTTCATTTGGCATAAATCATGTTTCAAGGCCTGTCTTGTACATTATTTCTAAATGTACAAAAACAGAACCCCTGGCCGCCGGAGCCAGCTCTGGAAACTCAGGCCTCTGTGTTCTCCTTTCTTGGTTTGTGAGTTTCTTTAGGCTGGGTAACAAGTCTGTCCTCTCACCCGCACTGCAGAAGCCTTCCAGGGCGTTTGGGAGCCTTGCCCAACATAAGGGCTGTCTCTCCTATTGGAAAGAACACTCAGGAACCACAGATGGTTTGGGAACACACAACTAGGCCAAGTTTTAACATTTTAGTGTTGCCACATTGAGTTTCGCTTCCCAGTAATAACGCAACCGAGTATGTGGAGAGTCTGGCCCCGAGTGGGAGGCGGCTTCTCGGTGGTTCTCACTTGGGGGTTATCTTTTCCTCCTCCATTACACAGAGGTCAAGTCAATACAGCTGCCTGATCCTATGAGGCCCACACATATCTTACCTCATTTTTAAGTTGGGCTACTTATAGCTTCCAGAATTATAAATAATTGAAAAACATTTTATATTTTACCAGCTTCTCATAGCACTTTTACGAAGCGGGGCAATGTGACTGAGGTGTCATTGCAAATGTGGTGATGAGTGATGGGACATGTCCTGTGCATATGGTAAGTAGCAAAGGAAGGTCATAAATGAGGAACTCGGGGGTCCACCAGGATCTTACTTTCAAAATTTATCATTCTTGTCTCTCAAGTCCTAATAGGTCACCATTCAATTAAAATGAATGTGGCCCGTGTTTCGTGTGTAGCTGTGGGACCAGCTGCTCCTGGGACAGGTGAGGGGAAGGGGAAGGCCATTCACAGAAGGTCAGAGCTTCCGCCTCGGTCCACATCACAAGAGACTTGAAGAACCTGGAGCCCCAACAGGTTCAAGCTCCCACGTCTCAAGATGCATATATATTTTAAATCATGAATTGCTGAGGAAGGTCTGTGGTGAGCCTCGGGTCATGCTTGGAGGGAGAGGCAGTCCCTGGGACTCGATGGCCGGGTGGGTATGTCTGCTTCCTGCTTCAACGTTTTCATGTTCCTTTGGAGTCTTTTCTTCCACATTGATGACAGTCCCTAAAAATGAAAAGTCAGGTAATGGGAAAATTCAAGATTTTAGGCGCCCCTTGTGTGGTGTGGGGGGGACTTCTACCTGCCCCTCCTGCTGGCCTATGCCGCTGGGTATACAGCACTTTGCCAGGAGGGATAATGCACCCTCACATCTCACGGCCTTCCTTGCAGACTCAGCTGTGCTGTGTGCTGAAGTTCTGTCCTGCCTCCGCTGGTTCACAATGGAGCAGCTGAATCTCTCTCAAAAGACTCAGCGCAAAGAAAAGTTTTCATTACACGGGAATTCCCTCCTGGCCAGTCCCCACTGCTGGCTCCACCAGGGCCTCCAGGCCAAGCTGGGCAGCCCGGCAGAGGGGCTGAGGAACCCAGGTGACTGTACAGACACCCATTCCCTTGTCATTTAAGTGGTTCAATTCATTGCTTTATTCTAGAAGTACATGTGGGGATTTTCCAAAGAGGAGAAACTGAGCATCTGAAAGCTGAGTTATGACCAGCAAGTGTAGGGTGACCAGATTTTAACATCTGTAAGGCGGGACAATACGGCC